>CM053036.1:172747696-172871297 GCA_028564925.1 Lithobates sylvaticus
TTTAAACATTTAGCATAATAACTTTATAATCTGCTCTGCTGGCCCTCATCTCTATCTCTAACTACTTCCTGACTGTTGCAGGAAGCATACAATGACATATAGGCTGTGATTCCCAGCATGGATTCACCCTCCCCAACACCAACTCACCCAAACTAAACCAACACATAACAGATATTAATGTAATCAAACTGTTGTCTCATTCCCCACCTTAGAAGAAACAAATATATTTTCAAAGGGACTCACGTTTTGTCCCGATTACAAACTGGACAAATTTGGCATTATCAAGGACCTGCACCTTTATACACGCAAACGTCTTTTAAGAAGCATGTATAATAAGAATACGTTTTTTCTAGGATTGTAGCAGCGCTAAATACTTAATTAATTAATTAATTACCATATCTAAATCAATAAATAAATAAGTAAAGACAAAATATAAATATGTATAAATATGAATTCATCCAAAATGGTAGTGAATAAAAAATATATATATGAAAAAAACTCAGTCCGTGATTGAATAAATTAAATGAATAAATAAATAAAATCCATGTGAGTTTGTGCAGATACGTAAACAGTTCTTTAGCTGTGACCGATAAATATGATGTGTCAAACAGTCCTATATAATGAATTTGCAGCAACTCTGAGCCATCCACCAAAAAAAACAGGACTTCACCACGTGCGATGGTCCCCTCTTGGGGGTACACTCACCAGATGCAATAAATATATAAGCCTGTAGTCATCAATGGTATAATCGCCTCTCCTCCAACATCACCTCTCCTCCAACACCAACACACCAAATTTCTCCAAACCAGCGCGGGTATTTAGGTTGTATATGGAAAAGAATAATTTGGCCAAATAGTGTAATACTGCATAAAACGTTTATTAATTAAAAAATTCCCCTTTGCTTTAACAAGTTCCCCTTAAAATGCAAGCGTACCAAATGAAAATAACAATGGGCAAATGTAGCAATAAGTACTGTGCCTGAACCGTCCGCTCTATCCGGAATCAGTAGAGAGAGTTCTGCTGTAGACAGCGGCGTCCTTCTTCCTGTCCGGGCTGCTGGAGCGCAAGCTTGTCCCCCCCCCGTCTCCTCCAATCACCTACAGACGAGTTCCCTCTGTGGGAGATTGGTTGGTTCACAGCAAATTTCGGGGCCATACACATGGGGGGAGACCTGTGCAAGCTCTGTGGTACTTTCCAGTGTGGCTCATGTTCGTACTGTCTCGTGGTAATGTACGACTACCTAAAGGCTGTAAATTCACTCCAAAGCATTTCGCCAACTGTCAAACTATGGAGGTTGTGTATCTCCTTCAATGAGACTGAGGCTGCTATTATGTAGTTAAGACCATACAAAAATTCAGGCAGCGCGTGTACAGCCACATTAACAGTATGAAATATAGTGATCCGGAACTTCTCTTGGGAATAGAAGACATGTGGCACAAGTCCACGCTGGTCGTTTCCCTCAAGTACTATTTCTAGTCAAAATAGCCGGCAACTCCAATCTCCAATCCATAAGAATAACTTATTGCCACATGTTTTCCTACATGTACCAATAAATTATTCTTATGGATTGGAGTTGCCAGTTATTTTTCTATTTTGTCTACCTACTGTATTTGGGTGTTGTCTAGAGGACACCGCAGCCTGAGCACCCACCTGTGAACTCCGCTCTGCCTGTTTAGAGCACTGCACCTTTCTGTTCGTATACTATTTCTAGTGTTGGATTGAGTACACCCTAGCTCACAGGGAGGAGACCTTAACAAGTTCCTCCTGCAACGTGAGCTGTGGTGGGTCTCTGATTTGAATGCCACCTCGCCACCTGGCCTCAATGAGGCATTTAGCTTCAAGCCATTGCTCCAAGGTTTTTCCTCGGAAGGTTTTGAAAGAGACGTGATCAATTTGGACTTCTGTATTCTCAAAACTTTGAGAATCCATGTGTCTATGTTATTGTCCCCCATTACTCTACTTTTACCTTTTTTTCTATCTATATCACTCTAGGTTTAGCTATAGCCCTTGCAACAATTTACTGTGCACATGTATTCGGCATCCTTAATGTATGTACACTTATATTGGTATTACTTATTACTTTTTGTTTATTCCATTCTGTGTTGCCAATGCCAGTGTTTTGACATTCCATTCAACAGTTAAGCATCCTTGTATTCTTTAGTTTGGCCACTAGATGTTGCTGCCACCTTGTTGAGTGCTCCCTGGCACACGTAGGCACCTTGGTTCCTTATCTAGCACTCTGGGGCAGTTTGATTTGTGACTTGCCAAACCAACCAAGTGTCGGCCCGCACATGCGCAGTCCTGTCTTCTGCAATCAGACCATGATGTAGGACGATGTGTCCATCCATGTGTTGGCAGCCCTGCGGTGTCTGACGTCATCATGCAGTGCATGTGCGGTGGCGCCGGACGCCGTGTGAGCCGTGTGAGCCGTGTTCTGTCAATTTCTCCAACCCATCAGAAACTCAAACCATGTCACTTCCAGTTTATTTAAAACCTTAGTAATTGGAGATTTTGAGGAATTGGTGGTTGCACACAACACCGACAACTGAATAGAGTCCAGTACAGGAAGATTGAGCTGTGTTGACAGCACAGTGGCTAACAAGGACAAAGTTGTAGCTGCCTCGGAGGTGGCCATTTTGTTGGCTAGTATCAGAGCGGAGTAAGAATCTCCGCTCATAATATCCTGCACTGGACTGTATTCGGTTGTCGGTGTTCTGCCCAACCACCAATTTCGTCAAAAAATCCAATTTCGGTTGGTTTAAAGAAACCAGAAGTTAAGTAGTTGGAGTTTCTGACAGGTTGGCGAATTTGACAAAACACCGGTGGATCGTCACAGAGATGGGTCCTCGCTGATGCCAGTTTGAGCGTTGGAATGTGTGTGGGACTCCATTGGTCCACCCCTCTCTCTTTCTTACACTTCTGCCCACAAGCTGTAGTTAATGCTGGGGGTGTGTATTTACACCACCCCAGCATACAAATAGAGGACCCTCCCACAGAAGGGCTGGACGACTTGGCAATCCTACAGTCTACTAAGACCTAGTCACACCAGGTGGATGCTTGCTGCTTGTAAGTTTAATTTGTTTCTATACTATTTGAGAGGAAACTTTCCTCTCCCTTTTTCCTTTTTCTTTTCTGATACCCTGCTTCTCCTACCTCTCTAAGTTTTGCTGACTAAAACTTTGTTAGCAAGTGTATCCATACCTGGGTACATACCATTGTTTTATTTTTAGATTTATTTACACCATTAGGACCATTTTGTACATATGATGTGATACAGCCATACTTTGTGAGTATGCATTACTTGTTTAAATACCAGCTGCCGTGTTGGACCTCTCACCTGTTTGATACTATTTTGGATATATTTGTATATGATGATCTATATTGACATGTTTAATAATTAATATAACATCAGAAAAATACGGTCTGCTCTGATCTTTCATATTCTGAAACATGTTGGGGTCTTCTGTGTAATTGCCTGTGGTTTGGCCTCCTATCACAAGACCAACTGCAGGCTTCAGATTTTCTTTTCTGTATATTACATGTATGGCTACTTGTTTGTTCTTAACTTTTTTTCTGCAATGATTAATATCAATATTTTGATACATAATAAAATATTTTGTTTTTTATGTACTCTCTCTTACTCGTTTCTATATCTGGACAACTGCTTCTAAAGTCCCGGGAGCATTTTTTCCTCTTCCCCTATACTGTGCAAGGAGAAATATTGTGGTGCACACTGGGGAACATTTAGGTTTCTGAGAGCAGACGTGAGCAGAATATTTATTCCAGAATTATACACTGATGAGCTGTTAACCCCTTGATCGCCCCCTAGTGTTAACCCCTTCCATGCCAGTGACATTTATACAGTAATCAGTGCATTTTTATAGCACTGATCGCTGTATAATTGTCAGTCCACCCAAAAATGTGTCAAAAGTGTCCAATGTGTCCGCCATAATGTCGCAGTCTCAAAAAAATCTGAGATCGCCGCCATTACTAGTAAAAAAATAAAAAAAAATTAAAATGCCATAAATCTATCCCCTATTTTGTAGACACTATAACTTTTGCGCAAACCAATAAATATACTCTTTTTGTGTTTTTTTTTTTAATCAAAAATATGTAGAAGAATACATATTGGCCTAAACTGAGAAAAAAATGTGATTTTTTTTCAAAAAAAAATGGGGCTATTTATTACAGCAAATAGTGTTTTTTCAAAATTGTCGCTTTTTTTTTTTTGTTTATAGTGCAAAAAATAAAAACTGCAGAGATGATCAAATACCACTAAAAGAAATCTCTATTTGTGGGGAAAAAAATACATCAATTTTGTTTGGGTACAGTGTCGCATGACCGCGCAATTGTCAGTTAAAGCGACACAGTGCCGTTTCGCAAAAAAATGGCCCGGTCATTGAGCAGCCAATTCTTCCAAGGCTGAAGTGGTTAAGGGCTGAGTAGTTCATATTTTCACCAGTTTCTGGAAATAATGGAAAATAAGGAGTTGCTTTAAGAATGGCACTGTAGAAACTGAACTGTGTTAAATCTCCTAAAGTTCCATGGGCCAGATGTTATAATAAATCTTCATGACTCTCACTGCCTGAAAAAACACAACCCTTATAGCGAATACAACGCCTGAGATGTACTCACCATGAATATAATATACTGTAACTATGTCAACATGTTGTGATTAGAAAATTTAAATAGGAGAAAAAAAAAGGAGCATAAATGTGGAGCTGCTGCCAATGACAACCATTTAAATTTCACTCTTTATTAAAATAATTACAATATTATTAAAAAATGTTTGAAATATAAAATTACAAAATTTGCAAAATACTTAGTCCAAGAGCATACAAGGCAAGTACATAGGTATAAAGGCCAGTTATTGCATACACTGTCAACTGTATACAGGCATACCCCACTTTTAAGTACGCAATGGGGTTTATTTACTAAAGCCGGAAAGTGAAAAATCAGGCTCACTTCTGCATAGAAACCAATGAGCTTCTAACCCCAGCTTGTTCAATTAAGCTTTGGTAATAAAACCTGGAAGCTCATTGGTTTCTATGCAGAAGTGAGCTTGATTTTGCACTTTCCAGCTTTAGTAAATAAACCCCATTGTGTACTTAAAAGTGGGGTATGCCTGTAATTACATAGAACATGGTACATCTGATGTGTTGGTAAATAGAGATTTGCTCGTTCGCGATTCTCCAAACCGGCGGACTTATGGCGCTGTTCGCGGCGACCATATTCTTTTACGTTGTGAAGAACTTTGACCCATGACACATCGATCATGGGATACAGGACAGCCAATTGAGACATTTCAGCACATGGACATACCCCCTGCCTTATAAATAGACCTGATCTGGCTGCCATTTTACATTCTGTCTTTTGTCAGTGTAGGGATAGGATGCTGTGTGGAGCAGGGACAGTCTGTACTCACTAGCTATTAGGTCCACAAAAGTCCTTTTAAGGACTGGTATAGGTGTACAGTATATAGGGCTGTAATACACTTATAATATACTTTCAAATATAGAAAGCATAGTATAGTGAGTGCATTCCTACTGTGCAGCATTGTGACTGCTGAGCGGTTCCGCAGCTCTTTTGTTAGTGTAGGGAGAGCTTGCTGTGTGTCGCAGGGACAGATTGTAGCGACACAAATCGCTAACGAATATAGGTCCACAAAAGTCCTTTTAAGGACTGTATAGGTGTACTATTTGGTGTGCAGTATATAGGGGAGTAATACACGTATAACATACTTTCAAATATAGAAAGCATAGTATAGTGAGTGCATTCCTACTGTTCAGCATTGTGATTGCTGAGCGGTTCCGCAGCTCTTTTGTCAGTGTAGGGAGAGGTTGCTGTGTGTCGCAGGGACAGATTGTAGAGACACAAATCACTAACGAATATAGGTCCACAAAAGTCCTTTTAAGGACTGGTATAGGTGTACTATTTGGTGTGCAGTATATAGGGGTGTAATACACGTATAAAATACTTTCAAATATAGAAAGCATAGTATAGTGCATTTCTACTGTGCAGCATTGTGACTGCTGAGCGATTCTGCAGCAATACTAGAAAGAGTGACAAACGCAATTAGAAAAAAGTATTATAACTGGTGTGATAGACCAGTGGCCCCCCAAAACGACAGATTGAAGCGGGGTGTTATATACCTTCTTCCACATATATTGCACTTCTCTAGAGACTTTTGTCACAGGGTCATTTAAAAAATGACAGGCAGAGGAAGAGGCAGGCCCTTCCGCAGGGGCGGTAGGGGTAGGGCAGGAGCACCAGGCTTGAGCCAAAGTGGGAAGTTGAAGAAGGTGCGTTCGATTACGTCAAAGGACACACCAGACTTGGTTGAGTGGCTCACTCAGCCTTACTCTTCTGCACCCTCCTCATCCCCTCGATCTGCACCCTCTTCACTCTCTGCTGTGTGCACCCCCAAACACACTACCACCAACACCACCACCACCATATACCCTCCGCTTGAGTCACAGGAATTATTTTCCGATCCATCACAAGACATTTCCAATGCGCAGCCATTCTTGGCATTGGATCAGGAAGAGGAGGTAGCAACAACTGCCACTCAGCAGTTTGACAACAGTACCCAGATCCCCGCTGTTGCTGCCTACGCCGAGATCTCTAATTATAGTGGTGGGGAAGGTGACGTTGATGATGACGTGTCTAGGGATGTCACGTGTGTGCCCACAAGAGAGGAAGAGGAGGGGAGTTCAAAGGGAGAGATGGACCAGCAGATATGGAGGAGAAGCAAGCGGAACTTACATTGCACAGGAGGGACAAACCAGACTGCTAATGTATCAGGAGCGAGCCATCAACCATGTACGGTCACATCTGGTGCTCCCAGGATGCCAGCACATGGCTCCGCAGTGTGGGCTTTTTTTAACGTGTCCGCTGCTGACAATAGTGTTGCCATCTGCAGCCTTTGCAGTCAACGCATAAGTCGCGGTAAGCCCAACACTCACCTAGGGACGACGGCCTTAAGAAGGCACATAAGCTGCCATCACCGAGCCCAGTTGGAGCAATACTGTCAGAACCCACAAAGCCACACTCCAGGCTCTCACCGTCCAGCCTCTTCTACTTCTCCTTCTCCTCTCTCCTCAGAATTTTCCTCCACTCAACCTGCCATCATGCTGTCCTCACGTTTTTCTGGAAAAAGGCAGGCTTCTGTGGGCCAAATGTTCGAGAGTAAAAAATGATGACACCGGATAGCCCTCTTGCCCAACGGTTGACCTCTGGCTTGTCAGAACTGCGGTTCGCAAATATTTGGGCACGTTTGCGGATCGCATTCGCGAAACATCCCGCCTGAAGTTCGTCCATCACTATTGGTAAATTCTTAAAAGGTTGTTACCAGTTTTTAGTAGATAAAACAGAAAGAGAGCCTGAGACAACTTCTTCTGTCCCCTCCACAGCCCAGTGCTCCAGTGAGCACTGGAGGGGCAGAGCACTGAGCAGTAGCTGACAGTCATCGCTCATTGCTCAGTGAAGACTAAGAACTGAGCGATCAGCAGTCATGTAATTGCTCAGTTCTCAGTCTTAGAGCCAGTTTGTAAATGGATTTAAAACTAGTTAAAAGTTGAAATCAGAGAGAAGTAATTAATGATTCAGATGTTAGAATAGTATCCCAAGGTTCAGTGTTGGGAACTTTTTAACCTATTTATAAATTATAATGAGTTTGGGATTAAAATACCATTTTAGGGTTTGCAAATGACACCAAGCTATGTAGTAGAATAATGTCCTTGCAGGATGTCTCCAACTTACAAGCCAACCTCAATGCACTATTTAGTTAGGAAATAGTGATGGGCCAAACACCACCCGGTTCGGTTCGCACCAGAACTCCCCTAACATGGAAAAAGTTCAGACTCGAACTGCGAACCCTATTAAAAAAAATCAAAAGTCCCCATTTTGAAGGCTTATATGCAAGTTATTGGCCATAAAAAGGGTATGGGGGCCCGGGTAATGCCCTGGAGGACATAAATCAATGCAATTTTTTTTTTTTAAAGAGATTGTTTTTACGGGAGCAGTGATTTTAATGATGCTTAAAATGAGACAATAAAAATGAAAAATCCCTTTAAATATAGTGCCTGCGGAGTCCCCCTTGTCTGCCTGTAAAGTGGCGCATCTGTACCGTGTATAGAACCTGGTGCAGCAAAACTGACATACAATATATAAGGAAAAAATAATACATTTCAATTTATTTTCCCAGGTGCAAGCTTTCTTGAAAAAAAAAAAAAAACATTGCTGGCAATACAAAACTGTAAAAAAGAAAAAGAAAAAAAGAAATGGCTGTGGTCTGGCATGGATTTTGAGGGAAACCCCCATGCCAAAGTAAAAAAAAAAATGGTGTGCCCCCCCCCCCCCAAATTCATACTGGACCCTTATCCGAGCATGCAGGATGGCAGGCCAGGAAAGGGGGGGAACAAGTGAGTGGACCCCCCTCATACCAGGTGACATTCTCTCAACATGGAGGGGTTGATTTGTTGATGGGGACAAGGGCCTCTTCCCCACAACCCTGGGAGGTGGTTGTGGGGGTTTGCAGGCAGGGGGCTTATCGGAATCTGGAAGCCCCCTTTAACTACTTCCCATCTGCCTATTGCTTATAAAAGGGCAGATGGGAAGCAGCGCTAATGCGTCATAACGTACCCGTACGTTACCTCACATTGGCGGCTCCTGCATGGCTCACAGATCATGCATCTGGGAGCCCAGCAGTCAGTATGTCACCCTGGGACAGCGGATCTCATTACCGCTGTGTCCGGGTTATAGGAAGTTGTTTTACCATGTTATTACTACAATCAGGTCCATAAATATTGGGACATCGACACAATTATAATCTTTTTGGCTCTATACACCACCACAATGGATTTGAACTGAAACAAACAAGATGTGCTTTAATTGCAGACATTCAGCTTTAATTTGAGGGTATTTACATTCAAATCAGGTGAACGGTGTAGAAATAACAGCAGTTGGTATATGTGCCTCCCAATTTTAAAGGGAGCAAAAGTAATGGGACAGATTAACAATCATCCATCAAACTTTCACTTTTTACACAATACTTGGTTGCAAATCCTTTGCAGTCAATTACAGCCTGAAGTATGGAATGCATAGACATCACCAGATGCTGGGTTTCATCCCTGGTGATGCTCTGCCAGGCCTCTACTGCAACTGTCTTCAGTTCCTGCTTGTTCTTGGGGCATTTTCCCTTCAGTTTTGTCTTCAGTTTTGTCTTCAGCAAGTGAAATGGATGCTCAATCGGATTCAGGTCAGTTGATTAACTTGGCCATTTCATAACATTCCACTTCTTTCCCTTAACCACTTCCATACCAGGCCTATTCTGGCACTTCTCTCCTTCATGTAAAAATCATAATTTTTTTGCTAGAAAATTACTCAGAACCCCCAAACATTATATATTTTTTTTTAGCAGACACCCTAGGAAATAAAATGGCGGTCATTGCAACTTTTTATCTCACACGGTATTTGCGCAATCATTTTTCAAATGCCTTTTTTTTGGGAAAAAAATGGTTTTGTGAATTAAAAAATAACAAAACAGTAAAGTTAGCCCAATTTTCATGGAATGGCGCCAAACTTACTTAAAAATCTCCATAGGCGACGCTTTCATTTTTTTTACAGGTTACAGTTTAGAGTTACAGGGGAGGTCTACTGCTAGAATTGTTGCACGCGCTCTAACGCACGCGGCGATACCTCACATGTGTGGTTTGAGCGGCGTTTACATACGTGTGCATTCGCTTCTGAGCACGAGCAACCGGGGACAGGGGCGTTTAAAAAAAAATGTATTATTTTATTTTTTTACTTAATTTTTTTTTTTTACACTTTTTTTAAAAAAAATTTTTGATCACTTTTATTCCTATTACAAGGAATGTAAACATCCCTTGTAATAGGAATCTATGTGACGGGTCCTCTTTATGGAGAGATGTGGGGTCAATAGGACCCCACACCTCTCCTCCAGGCTGGAAAGCAAGAGATCGGTAAAAAAAAATTCACTGATCTCATGCTGACAGCCGCGATCGCGGCTATGTTTACTTCCGGGTACCGGGTGTGACATCATAACGTCGCGCCCGGGCCTCCGATGGTCATAGAGATGACTAGTGACCATCTGGTCACCGGAAATCTCTATGCTCGTCATCCGGCGGCAGGCGATTCTTTCTCCAGGCCCCGATGGCACGGGTGAGCCCGGAGAAGCACCTGATGGCGGCGGGATGGAGGGACGTCCCCTCCCGTTGCCTATAAGAAAGATCAATCGGCGGAATAGCTCTTTGGATCTCATATTGAGAGTTGACAGCAACAGATTCCAAATGCAAATAGCACACTTGAAATTAACTCTGGACCTTTCATCTGCTCCTTGTAAATGGGGTAATGAGGGAATAACACACACCTGGCCATGGAACAGCTGAGCAGCCAATTGTACCATTACTTTTGGTCCCTTAAAAAGTGGGAGGCACATAGAATTGCGATTAGAATTGTGTCGATGTCCCAATATTTATGGACCTGACTGTATGTGATTGCTGTGAATGGACACAGCAAACAACAGAAACTGATAGTAAAGATTGTCTCTCTATGCTCACACTTTGAGAGCAGAGAGAACCGATGCTGCAGTGTGTGAGTGTAGAGCAGCCTGTCAGGCTGCATGTACACTCATCAAAGGCAGTGCCAGCCTGTCCCAGTGTCCCTGATCACTGCCCCAGATTCCCTGATCACTGACTCCTAGAATGTAATAAAAAATGCAACCAGCCCTGTCACCTGCCCCAGTGCTCACAAAAACACCATCATACATCATACCAATGTCCTGATCACTGTCATACCAGCATCCTGATCACTGCCATACGCCATACCAGTGCCCATATCACCACCATACCAGTGCCCTGATCACCGTCACACACCATATTAGTGCCCTGATCCCACTATACCCCATACCAGCATCCTGATCACCGCCATACCCTATACTAACATTCTGATCATCCCCTATGTCGGGGGTTGGCAACCCGATAATCATTAGAGGGTGAGGGGTAGATCTCGTGCCTGCTGTGCCAACCCAGCTGTCAAAACAATTCCTTCCTGATTCCCAAGCAGCACACAGAAGCAGCTAGCTCTGCAGCACGGCTTCACTGACCCTGTGATCCTCCCCTCACATCCGTCCCACCCATTTTCTACATCTTACACAGGCACGCTGTATAGATGTGAGGGGAGGGGGCAGAAAGCAGCATGTCTGAATAAGCAGGTAAGGAACTGGTCATTAGGGAAGGCAAAACAGTAGCGGCTGCATACTTCTGATCTGTTATGCTGAGCTGTATACTCCTGATCTGTGATGCTGAGCTGTATACTCTGATCTGTAATGTTGGGCTGTATACTCTGATCTGTAATGCTGGGCTGTATATTCCTGACCTGTAATGCTGGGCTGTATACTCCTGACCTGTAATGCTAAGCTGTATACTCCTGATTTGTGATGCTGAGCTGTATACTCCTGACCTGTAATGCTGAACTGTATACTCCTGATCTGTGATGCTGAGCTGTATACCCATGACCTGTAATGCTGAGCTGTATACTCCTGACCTGTGATGCTGGGCTGTATACCCCTGACCTGTAAGGCTGAGCTGTATACTCCTGACTTGTAATGCTGAGCTGTATACTCCTGACTTTAAATGCTGCCTCCCTGTATACCAGTCTCCTCCACAGCCCCCTGCCTATATACCAATTTCCTCCACAGCCCCCTGCCTGTATACCAGTCTCCTCCACACAGCCCCCTTCCTGTATACCAGTCTCCTCCAAGGTACCCCTCTCTGCATACCACTCTCTTCCACAGCCCCACTCCCTGTATACCACTCTCCTCCACACAGCCCCCCCCCCTGTATACCACTCTCTTCCACAGCCCCCCTCCCTGTATACCAGTTTCCTCCACACCCCCCTCATGTATACCACTCTCCTCCACAGCCCCCTTCCCTGTATACCACTCTGCTCCACAGTCCCCCTCTCTGTATACCAGTCTCCTCCACAGCCCCCCTCCCTGTATACCAGTCTCCTCCACAGCCCCCTCCATGTATAACAGTCTCCTCCACACAGCCCCCTCCCTGTATACCACTCTCCTCCACACAGCCCCCCCCCCTGTATACCACTCTCCTCCACACAGCCCCCCCCCCCCCTGTATACCACTCTCCTCCACAGCCCCCCTCCCTGTATACCAGTCTCCTCCACAGCTGCCCCCTCCCTGTATACCAGTCTCCTCCACAGCCCCCTCCCTGTATACCAGTCTCCTCCACAGCCCCTCTCCATGTATACCAGTCTCCTCCACAGCCCCTCTCCATGTATACCAGTCTCCTCCACAGCCCCTCTCCCTGTATACCACTCTCCTCCACAGCCCCCCTCCCTGTACACCACTCTCCTCCACAGCCCCCCTCCCTGTATACCACTCTCCTCCACAGCTGCCCCCCCTCCCCCTTACCTTCCACAGCAGGTAGAAGGCCGAGGATGCGGCATGTGCGAGCAGAGGGTGGGAGATGTTAAACTTTCAATTTAACAGACAGATGATTTGTAATTAAAACATCTTTGCCATTCTGAAGCTTCCTTCCAACTACTTTGCATATTATTTTATGTATACTGTGATTTTGTACTTGCCAAATATGCTGCAGAAACCTCCATCCATTGCAGCCATTTTAACTGTGGGCAGCTGAAGCTGCTGCCTGTTCACTTCCTGGATTTACACAGAGGCACACAGACACACATACATACACACACACATACACATACTGTACATACAAACACACACACATATATACAGACACACACATATACAGACAGACACACTCACACCACTGCTTGCTGCACATTTCTTCTCTCTTGATGTATACTCCTGACTTGAAATGCTGCCTCCCTGTATACCAGTCTCCTCCACAGCCCCCTGCCTACATACCAATTTCCTCCACAGCCCCCTGCCTGTATACCAGTCTCCTCCACACAGCCCCCTTCCTGTATACCAGTCTCCTCCAGAGTACCCCTCTCTGCATACCACTCTCTTCCACAGCCCCACTCCCTGTATACCACTCTCCTCCACACAGCCCCCCCCCCTGTATACCACTCTCTTCCACAGCCCCCCTCCCTGTATACCAGTTTCCTCCACACCCCCCTCATGTATACCACTCTCCTCCACAGCCCCCTTCCCTGTATACCACTCTGCTCCACAGTCCCCCTCTCTGTATACCAGTCTCCTCCACAGCCCCCCTCCCTGTATACCAGTCTCCTCCACAGCCCCCTCCATGTATAACAGTCTCCTCCACACAGCCCCCTCCCTGTATACCACTCTCCTCCACACAGCCCCCCTCCCTGTAGACCACTCTCCTCCACAGCCCCCCTCCCTGTATACCAGTCTCCTCCACACAGACCCCCCTGTATACCACTCTCCTCCACACAGCCCCCCCCCCTGTATACCACTCTCCTCCACAGCCCCCCTCCCTGTATACCAGTCTCCTCCACAGCTGCCCCCTCCCTGTATACCAGTCTCCTCCACAGCCCCCTCCCTGTATACCAGTCTCCTCCACAGCCCCTCTCCATGTATACCAGTCTCCTCCACAGCCCCTCTCCATGTAAACCAGTCTCCTCCACAGCCCCTCTCCCTGTACACCACTCTCCTCCACAGCCCCCCTCCCTGTATACCACTCTCCTCCACAGCTGCCCCCCCTCCCCCTTACCTTCCACAGCAGGTAGAAGGCCGAGGATGCGGCATGTGCGAGCAGAGGGCGGGAGATGTTAAACTTTCAATTTAACAGACAGACGATTTGTAATTAAAACATCTTTGCCATTCTGAAGCTTCCTTCCAACTACTTTGCATATTATTTTATGTATACTGTGATTTTGTACTTGCCAAATATGCTGCAGAAACCTCCCTCCATTGCAGCCATTTTAACTGTGGGCAGCTGAAGCTGCTGCCTGTTCACTTCCTGGATTTACACAGAGGCACACAGACACACATACATACACACACACATACACATACTGTACATACAGACACACACACATATATACAGACACACACACACATATACAGACAGACACACTCACACCACTGCTTGCTGCACATTTCTTCTCTCTTGATGAATACACAATTTCTGCAGTGTCCTGTTATCTCCGCCCTCATCCTGGTGGTATACCACTTTAAACAGAAAAGCTATTCTCCTGCACTAGTGCGGAGGGCCTTAGTAAAAGGAGGTAGTATTTCCAGATGATATAAATATAGAGTGATCATGCATGCCCCGCTGCCTAGGCTGCCTATGATTCTGTGGATGTGCGCATGTGAATGACCCATGTGGAATCATTCACATGAGAGGGATCCCATGGGTTGTTCACATGAGAGGGATCCCAGGCATGCTCACATCCACAGAATCATACACATAAGGTCTTGAAGACCAACACTAACTATCAATAGACGACAACATCTGTATGAACAGAAGAGTGTACAATGAATGGCCTATAATTATACACTACTCAGCGCTGGATGTGTATCCACAGTTATAAAAACAGGTCAAGTGATATAATGCCTAAATATATAAATAAATAGTAAAATATTCATAAATATATTAGATTAATCTAAGCAGCTGTTTAAATAAAACAATTATATATAGGTGATAGTATAAAATCAAACGTTGATATTAGTGAGATAAAATACTAAAAACAGCGCTAAAACAGTGAGATAATCAAATCTTTCCGTGCAAAGTCCATGAACCTGTGTCATAAACAATAATGTACTAATAGGTAGTCCTTGAGTGTTTCTGAGAAAGTAGTGCACAGTTCAATCGATAGTGACTTTTCTTGTGATTTATGGTGTATACAGTTGTATATCCAAGCACCGTTATAGACAGCTTCACCACGTGAGGCACTCTCCCCTCAGGGGGTTAAACTCACCGGAATGACAATTCAAACAGGCCTTAAGATATAGGATATCACTATGGCAACCAATGCCCAGGAAACGTCACACATCCACCGTTATACAGGATCTGGTCACTTCCTCAGATTTAGGTACCAGCAACAAGGAATCAGGGGTTCAGAGGGAAATCAGCTTGCAATAATGGTCATAAAAAAACGGAGAGAATAGCATCCATAGCGTAATCCCGTTTTTATTGAACAACATTAAAAACAATGAACCCTACAACTTCCCCTTTAAGAAAATTACGTACAATAAGCATTCTTTGTAAACAGCATGTAAAGTAATCACTTGCGTGTGGGGAATGTGTAGATGGCAATCCTCCACTTGGCCACAGCAGCAGTAACGTTCCTCCTGGATCAGCGTGTGTGTCTCTGCTGACACTTCGCGTCACTTCCGGGTAGGTGGTTAGCGCTGGTGGAGCGCAAACGACACTTCCGGTCAAACGTCGTGTAGGCCACGCCCTGACGCGTTTCGTCACTTCCTGACTTCAACAGAGGGCGTGGCCACACGACGTTCAGGCCGGTTTAAGTACCCGACTGGTCTGAATTGTAGCCAATCAGGGCGCTCAAAAACCGGACATAGTTGCCATGGCGATCAGACGCCGTGGTTCTATACTTAGTATTGACAGGAAATAGAGACATACATCATCCTATACAAATGCCAGCACATGATCGCATAGCAAGTCAGTACATATTGAGGATGGATGAAATAACATTCTAGTAGCAAACAACAGGATAAAATCGTGGTGGACATCCGCACAGTGGGAACGGGAGCTGGCATCATAGGCGCAGCAATGACTCCAATTGATTTTAACCTAAAATCATTATTAAACGAAAACGATGGTGACAAAACAGTGCATAAGACATATTGTAGATGTATCCACACTGAAATATATAAATTAGCACAATATTTAAATAAATAAATAAATAAATAAAGTGGAATAGATGCAAGCAATGCGGGGTAAGGTATGTAATAAAAACGCACTCGGAGGGATTTCAGGAGGGTTTTTTAAAACTATAAAAATGCAGTATATTGAAAAATTAATATATAATAAAACAATATATAACAGGATATAGTAAAATATCTCAAAATATATATTAAAATATATATTAAAATATATATTAAAATATGTTAGAACCCACAAGGAAAATAAATGACTGTGTATTAAGGGACCAAGAGCTCACATCAATAACACATATAGAAGGGATAAATATCTGTATTAAAAATATCTGTATTAAAATATTAAAAATACATATAAAAATACACATAACCTATGTGCATTTTAGGATATTAAAACGATTAAGAGATTCGTTTTAAAGTAGTTATATAATGATACACTAATTAGACGTTATTTATAGATATATATACGCGAGATGCTATATTATGGTAGTAATAAGACTCCTTTATAAAGATGATCAGCCACAAATAAATAGATGGTTTAAATATATATAAACTAAATAAATGATATATATATAAAAAAGTATGTAAAAAAATATATAAAATATATAATATATATATATGAAAATATATATATATAAAAAATATATATATATAAAAAGCGTTCAGGGGAGTTTTAGGGTTATGTCACTGTATGAGAGATTATACAGGTTGTAGAAGTCAGACCATGCTTAATAGTCACTAATAAAGCAGTTAATATCTAAGTCAACATTTAACCCTTTAGGAGAGAGCGTGTCTACAAGGAAAATCCATTCTGTCTCTCTCTTGGACAGTTCCCGCACCTGATTGCATCCTCTCCATGATGGGTTGAGATGGTCAATACCCCAAAATTGTAGACCAGACGGGTCTTGGTTATGGTGTAGCTTAAAGTGTAACGACACATTGTGGTCTTTGTAGCCTAGTTTGATGTTAGCAATGTGTTCAGCAATCCTGATCCTCAATAGTCTCTTTGTCCGGCCTATGTAAATTAAATTGCATGGGCATTGGATCGCATACACTACGTAGGCTGTGTTACATGTAATGAAGTCCTTAATTTTGAATTCTCTCTTGTTTGTAGTGGACGTGAATGATTCAAGTGCTCTCAGTGGTCGGGCCACCTCTCTGCAGGGTTTGCATTTTCTACAAGAATAAAAGCCGTCCTTATCCCAAAAAGTTGGGTGTTTGGATGGGGGGTCTATAACTTTCTTGACGATCTTGTCCGCATGGCTCGGTGCCCTTCTATAGATAAAACCGGGTTTTTCAGGTAAAGACGGTTTTAGGGTTTTGTCCATGAGAAGAATATGCCAATGTGTTCGGAATATGTTTTCAACTTCCTTGAATTGATTATGAAACCCTGAGATAAAACTCCATTCCTGGGTATTTTTAGTTGTAGTAACAGGTGGTTTATCTTCCAACAACGTGATTCTTGGGGTCGCAGCTATCTCCTTGATGGTTTTATCCAAGTGTATTCCTTTATATCCCTTCTCTTCAAATTTCTTTTTTATTATTAGTGATTGGATGTCAAAATCTGTGTCCTTGGTGCAATTCCTTCGAATCCTAGTGAATTGCCCTTTAGGAATATTTCTCAGCCACAAAGGGTGGTGGCCACTTTGGGTTGGTAAATAACTGTTAGAGTCTGTCGGTTTAAAAAAGACTCGAGTATACAGTTTATTACTTTCTCTAAAAATATTGACATCTAAAAAGTTGATGCTTGAGGCACTTATCTCGCTTGTCAGGACAATATTGTTAGTATTGCAGTTCAGTTCATCTATGAATTGTTGTAGCGAGGTCCGAGAGCCTGACCAAATAAAAAACAGATCATCAATATATCTTTTACTATCACCTATATATAATTGTTTTATTTAAACAGCTGCTTAGATTAATCTAATATATTTATGAATATTTTACTATTTATTTATATATTTAGGCATTATATCACTTGACCTGTTTTTATAACTGTGGATACACATCCAGCGCTGAGTAGTGTATAATTATAGGCCATTCATTGTACACTCTTCTGTTCATATTTGCTACTCCATTTCTCTCAGCTGCTATGGATGCACTACAGTTTCTAACAAACAGACAAATTGATATTAACAGCATTTTTTGTATAAATGAACAGACCGCGGTCCAAGCCAATTACAATGGGTTATTAATTACCCTGGGAAATGTTTTAGAAAAGCAGGTTAGAACGTGGTGGGACATCTGCACATTGGAACAATATCTAAAAGAAAAAATCATTGTTAGAAGTCTAAGATGGGAAGTGGTACCCCAAGATGGTCTAGATGACATAGAATCCACTAAAGAATGGCTTGAATTTTTTAACAATATGGGTTTTAAATTACAAGAGTTGATTTTAAAAAGAAAACGCACAAAAATGGCCAAGCTTGAAAACAGAATTAACGAACTGAAAACACAACTTGAGCCTATTAACCACTTCAGCCCCGGACCAATTGGCAGCCAAAGGACCAGGCCCCTTTTTGCAATTCGGCACTGCGTCGCTTTAACTAACAATTGCGCGGTCATGCGACGTGGCTCCAAAACAAAATTGGCGTCCTTTTTTTCCCACAAATAGAGCTTTCTTTTGGTGGTATTTGATCGCCCCTGCGGTTTTTTATTTTTTGCGCTATAAACAAAAATAGAGCGACAATTTTGAAAAAAATGCAATATTTTTTACTTTTTGCTATAATAAATATCCCCAAAAAATATATAAAAAAAACATTTTTTTTCCTCAGTTTAGGCCGATTCGTATTCTTCTACATATTTTTGGTAAAAAAAATCGCAATTAGCGATTATTGATTAGTTTGCGCAAAAGTTATAGCGTTTACAAAATAGGGGATAGTTTTATAGCATTTTTATTAATATATTTTTTTTTTATTAGTAATGGCGGCGATCAGCGATTTTTATTGTGACTGCGACATTTTGGCGGACACATCGGACATTTTTGACACATTTTTGGGACATTTGTCATTTATACAGCAATCACTGCTATTTAAATAGCACTGATTCCTATGTAAATGACAGTTGTAGTTAGGGGGTTAACCACTAGGGGGCGGGGAGGACTCAGTGTGACGTGTTGTGTTTTTTCTTACAGTAGGGGGGCGTGGCTGTACGTCTGATGTCATTGATCGGCGTTCCCGATGACAGGGAACCGCCGATCACTGACAGTCAGTGTAGGAAGCGCGGGGAGAGGTTTGTTTACATAGACCTCTCCCCGTTCTTCAGCTCCGTAACCCGATCGCGGGATACCAGCGGCGATCGGGTCCGCTGGTCCCGCGGCCGTGGTCACGGAGCTCCCGACCGGGTCGCGCGCGCGCCGCTGGCGGCGCGCGCGCGCCCCCCGGGCAGGCAAATTAAAGGGGACGTACAGGTACGTGCTTTTGCCTGCCCGTGCCATTCTGTTGACGTATATCTACAGGAGGCTGTCGGGAAGCGGTTAAAGACTCCCAACAGGTGATAGACTTTAATATTCGTATAAAAAAAGAAATTAGAGAAAGTCGATAAAGATACTCAAAAGAAAAAAATTAAGAAGTATCATAGAGATATGGGTGATTTCCAAACCGGATCAATATATTTATGGCAACAATCAAGAGGGCAACCTCTGACCGTTAGGAACATAGGGCAGGCTCCAAGAGATGATATCCCTTTGAGACCGACACCTAATATGGACACTACCAATGTAGGACCCACAGAACGAGCCACAATATCACAACCACCCATGGACTGCTCTACACCTATCCGCCATGACAATTTTGGAGGAAAGGGATATCCACCGAGAGGAGGAAGAGGTTCAAACTCACAAAGACCATCTGCACAAAACTATCATTATAAGGTTCCCACACACAATAAATATGAAACCCTGAGTCAATATGAATACCAAAACAGACAACAATCCCCGCGTCCTTTTTTAGGGAGGGGACGGGGTTGGCAAAAACGAGGCCGGGGATACCCACCCCAAAGAGGGAGACCTCCAATGCCTATGCCCACGCAACATGCCCAGTGGAGGGAACATCCCTATTGGGAAGAGAACCACAATTATTATGGACAAAGGAGAGAAGAGCACGTGGCTGCAGAGCCGGACGAAAGCTCCAGAAAAAGAAGGAGGGAAAAGGACTAAGAGGAATTTTTAATTTAACAGATACCGTTTTAACCCACAAAGAAACCAATATTTTAAACTTAGGGCTGAAATGCGGCCTAAAAAGACCGATAAACAAATTTGACACTTTTATAGATATACATAAATATATACGAAAGATAAATACCAAGAAATACTTTTTAAATAAGAATTCTCAACCCAGTACAGGCATCGCCTCGGTACAGATGGACAGTGGTTTACGCAACAAATCACTTTTTAACCCATTGAACGGAGCCAACCAACAAATAGATGTTTTTAAAAATCTGGTTTTAAGAGATCTTGAAAAAATTATCCCAAAAAAAGATGTGAATCCAAGACATATTCAGGAAGGGATTAAATCCCTGGAAGAAAGGAAAGACATCATCATCCGACCAGCGGATAAAGGAGGAGGGGTGGTGATTTTAACCAAGGAGTTCTATCACAACCAATTAATGGAGATGCTGAATGATGAAGATACATATAGAAAACTGGAAAAAGACCCAACTATGCAATATGTAAAGGATCTGGATGTTCTGGTGCAAATGGGTGTATCAATGGGAGTACTTAATACAAAAGAGATGAAGTATCTTAATCCAAGTACCAGCCGTATCCCAACCATATATACATTGCCGAAGATACACAAAAATGTCCAATGTCCCCCAGGCAGACCCATTGTCAACAGTATTGGCTCAGTATCTTCACGCATGGGTCAATACCTTGATGTCTTTCTACAAAAGAGTGTTGTACAAACAAAGGCGTACCTAAGAGATACAAAGAGCCTATTACAACAACTTGAAAACATTGTTTTTACTGATGAACAAGAAGTGTTTTTAGTCACGGCGGACGTCTCATCTCTCTACACTATTATCCAGCATGACGATGCTCTATTGGCTCTGAATTGGGCCCTATGCCAGAGAGAAGACATCAAACACACACATAAACTGTTTTTAAGACATGCTCTTGATTTTAGTTTAAGCCACAATTATTTTTGGTATAATGGGTGTTTTTATCAACAGAAAAAAGGCGTAGCCATGGGTGCCAAATTTGCCCCTAGCATTGCCAACCTTTTTATGGGGGAGTGGGAAGATAAAAGGATTTTTGCTTTTAAACCAGACAACTTGATCTTTTATAAAAGATATATTGATGACCTGTTTTTTTATTTGGTCAGGCTCTCGGACCTCGCTACAACAATTCATAGATGAACTGAACTGCAATACTAACAATATTGTCCTGACAAGCGAGATAAGTGCCTCAAGCATCAACTTTTTAGATGTCAATATTTTTAGAGAAAGTAATAAACTGTATACTCGAGTCTTTTTTAAACCGACAGACTCTAACAGTTATTTACCAACCCAAAGTGGCCACCACCCTTTGTGGCTGAGAAATATTCCTAAAGGGCAATTCACTAGGATTCGAAGGAATTGCACCAAGGACACAGATTTTGACATCCAATCACTAATAATAAAAAAGAAATTTGAAGAGAAGGGATATAAAGGAATACACTTGAATAAAAACATCAAGGAGATAGCTGCGACCCCAAGAATCACGTTGTTGGAAGATAAACCACCTGTTACTACAACTAAAAATACCCAGGGATGGAGTTTTATCTCAGGGTTTCATAATCAATTCAAGGAAGTTGAAAACATATTCCGAACACATTGGCATATTCTTCTCATGGACAAAACCCTAAAACCGTCTTTACCTGAAAAACCCGGTTTTATCTATAGAAGGGCACCGAGCCATGCGGACAAGATCGTCAAGAAAGTTATAGACCCCCCATCCAAACACCCAACTTTTTGGGATAAAGACGGCTTTTATTCTTGTAGAAAATGCAAACCCTGCAGAGAGGTGGCCCGACCACTGAGAGCACTTGAATCATTCACGTCCACTACAAACAAGAGAGAATTCAAAATTAAGGACTTCATTACATGTAACACAGCCTACGTAGTGTATGCGATCCAATGCCCATGCAATTTAATTTACATAGGCCGGACAAAGAGACTATTGAGGATCAGGATTGCTGAACACATTGCTAACATTAAACTAGGCTACAAAGACCACAATGTGTCGTTACACTTTAAGCTACACCATAACCAAGACCCGTCTGGTCTACAATTTTGGGGTATTGACCATCTCAACCCATCATGGAGAGGATGCAATCAGGTGTGGGAACTGTCCAAGAGAGAGACAGAATGGATTTTCCTTGTAGACACGCTCTCTCCTAAAGGGTTAAATGTTGACTTAGATATTAACTGCTTTATTAGTGACTATTAAGCATGGTCTGACTTCTACAACCTGTATAATCTCTCATACAGTGACATAACCCTAAAACTCCCCTGAACGCTTTTTATATATATATATTTTATATATATATATATATTTATATATATATATATATTATTATATATTTTATATATTTTTTACATATATTTTTTATATATATATCATTTATTTAGTTTATATATATTTAAACCATCTATTTATTTGTGGCTGATCATCCTTATAAAGGAGTCTTATTACTACCATAATATAGCATCTCGCGTATATATATCTATAAATAACGTCTAATTAGTGTATCATTATATAACTACTTTAAAACGAATCTCTTAATCGTTTTAATATCCTAAAATGCACATAGGTTATGTGTATTTTTATATGTATTTTTAATATTTTAATACAGATATTTTTAATACAGATATTTATCCCTTCTATATGTGTTATTGATGTGAGCTCTTGGTCCCTTAATACACAGTCATTTATTTTCCTTGTGGGTTCTAACATATTTTAATATATATTTTAATATATATATTATATATATATTTTGAGATATTTTACTATATCCTGTTATATATTGTTTTATTATATATTAATTTTTCAATATACTGCATTTTTATAGTTTTAAAAAACCCTCCTGAAATCCCTCCGAGTGCGTTTTTATTACATACCTTACCCCGCATTGCTTGCATCTATTCCACTCTATTTATTTATTTTTATTTAAATATTGTGCTAATTTATATATTTCAGTGTGGATACATCTACAATATGTCTTATGCACTGTTTTGTCACCATCGTTTTCGTTTAATAATGATTTTAGGTTAAAATCAATTGGAGTCATTGCTGCGCCTATGATGCCAGCTCCCGTTCCCACTGTGCGGATGTCCACCACGATTGTATCCTGTTGTTTGCTACTAGAATGTTATTTCATCCATCCTCAATATGTACTGACTTGCTATGCGATCATGTGCTGGCATTTGTATAGGATGATGTATGTCTCTATTTCCTGTCAATACTAAGTATAGAACCACGGCGTCTGATCGCCATGGTAACTATGTCCGGTTTTTGAGCGCCCTGATTGGCTACAATTCAGACCAGTCGGGTACTTAAACCGGCCTGAACGTCGTGTGGCCACGCCCTCTGTTGAAGTCAGGAAGTGACGAAACGCGTCAGGGCGTGGCCTACACGACGTTTGACCGGAAGTGTCGTTTGCGCTCCACCAGCGCTAACCACCTACCCGGAAGTGACGCGAAGTGTCAGCAGAGACACACACGCTGATCCAGGAGGAACGTTACTGCTGCTGTGGCCAAGTGGAGGATTGCCATCTACACATTCCCCACACGCAAGTGATTACTTTACATGCTGTTTACAAAGAATGCTTATTGTACGTAATTTTCTTAAAGGGGAAGTTGTAGGGTTCATTGTTTTTAATGTTGTTCAATAAAAACGGGATTACGCTATGGATGCTATTCTCTCCGTTTTTTTATGACCATTATTGCGAGCTGATTTCCCTCTGAACCCCTGATTCCTTGTTGCTGGTACCTAAATCTGAGGAAGTGACCAGATCCTGTATAACGGTGGATGTGTGACGTTTCCTGGGCATTGGTTGCCATAGTGATACCCTATATCTTAAGGCCTGTTTGAATTGTCATTCCGGTGAGTTTAACCCCCTGAGGGGAGAGTGCCTCACGTGGTGAAGCTGTCTATAACGGTGCTTGGATATACAACTGTATACACCATAAATCACAAGAAAAGTCACTATCGATTGAACTGTGCACTACTTTCTCAGAAACACTCAAGGACTACCTATTAGTACATTATTGTTTATGACACAGGTTCATGGACTTTGCACGGAAAGATTTGATTATCTCACTGTTTTAGCGCTGTTTTTAGTATTTTATCTCACTAATATCAACGTTTGATTTTATACTATCACCTATAGACAACATCTGTATATATATATTCCCTGACGGTGCTGAGAGCGCTGCGATGTGGAAGGAAATACTACAACAGTAAAGGAGAACCCGCCTATTAAAATGTTTGTATATACTAATTTGTTTAGAATAAACTTTTTTATCTTTATTAATGCAACAGGGCACTCGCCTTTCTTTTTCTTTCACACTAGCGGTGTACCACAAGACTCTGTACTAGGTCCTGTTCTATTTATTTTATATGTAAGTGATAGAATTAAAGGTTTGTTTAGCAAGGTATGTCTTTTTGCTGATCATGCAAAGGTGTAAAACTGGAAGTGATGTCATGACGTCGGCTCCAAGTTACTAGATCCGAGACCAAACGAAAGCCAATTCCGGCTCTGTTTGGGTCTCCAGCCAGCCGGCGGATGTGCCAGCTGGTTTCTCAGGCCACCTGGGGGGACAGGAGAGCCCAGGTGGAGCTGCTTGTGATAACAATCAAGCAGCTGCTTAGCTGCATTGGTTGTTATCACAAGAAAGCCGACTGTCGGCTCTACAAAACGATACCAGGGTGATGATCAAAGGAAAACTCCATTTAGTGGCAAACTTCTTCCGATTTCCTGCTCTTGACTTTTTGCTTTTAAAGTTCAAAATGATTGGCAGGTTCACAGTAAATATGCTTTGCTTTACTGCAGGAAGGGTCAAATAAACATGTACGCAAAAAGTGCTTTTTGTATTTTAAATATTTGTGTTAAGTCGGCTGCCCAGTGATTTAGAGAGCATACTCCATCTTGAACCTGAGCTTTTAATGTGCTTACCCAGAGTTGTTTTTAATTTCTGGAATTATTTATAACACTGATGGCTTTCTTCTGTCATCTCATCTGGTGATACTCGGACAGAAGAAATGAATTTTGAGTGTTCAATCCACTCCAGACCGAAGATAGAAGCAGCGACAGGCAAAATTATAATAATTTTTCATCTCCATTGTAGAAGACAAGTCAACAAGATTTGCATAGTCTTGCTGCGAGGGAAAGTGAGCTATAATCATATGACATTGCTAAAGAAGGCAGTGAGTTTTATGCATTTATGTATTTATAAAGAGCTTGATGAAGACTCATAAACAGAGGCATCAACATTAGTAACCTGCTGAATAAATTATGTCAGTGATCTGGCCTGGCAGCAAGAGCATTTAGTGTTTTGATCAAATATTCAAGATTCTATTTCATACTAGAAAAAATACCATTATCGAATTGCAATAAGTACAATAAGTACAAGAGGATATTTCTGTAAAAAAAAAAAAAGAAAAAAAAATGACTTTGTATATTAAAAGTAAGCCTTTTGATCTAAATATATACATTACGAGCCGGTTCACACCAGGGCGACTTAGGATCCGACTTCAGGTCGCCCCGAGATGCCCCAATTTGCGCTTTAATGTTAGTCTATGGAGCCGTCTCAATGCACACTACTGAAGTCGCTCCGACTTCAAAAAAGGTTCCTGTACTACTTCAATTCTACTTCACGGCGACTTGTACTCATTGATTTCAATGGAAGTCGCCTCCAAGTCGGATCTCCATCTATATTGACGCGACAGTGTCGCCTTGAGGGGGAACTCCGCGCCAAATTTTTTATTAAAAAGCGGCATGGGTTCCCCCTCCAGGGGCATACCAGGCCCTCAGGTCTGGTATGGATTTTAAGGGGAACCCCCTACACCGAAAAAACGGCGTGGGGGTCCCCCCAAAATCCATACCAGACCCTTATCCAAGCACGCAGCCTGGCCAGTCAGGAAAGGGGATGGGGATGAGCGAGCGCCCCCCCTCCTGAACCATACCAGGCCACATGCCCTCAACATGGGGGGTGGGTGCTTTGGGGAAGGGGGCGCCCTGCGGCCCCCCCACCCCAAGGCACCTTGTCCCCATGTTGATGAGGACAAGGGCCTCTTCCCGACAACCCTGGCCGATGGTTGTCAGGGTCTGCGGGCGGGGGGCTTATTGGAATCCGCAATCCCTCTTTAATAAGGGGGCCCCAGATCCCGGCCCCCCACCCTATGTGAATGCGCATGGGGTACATCGTACCCCTACCCATTCACCTGGGGAAAGAAAGCGTCAATAAAAAAAAAAAACATACCTCGGGTCCCGAGGCATGCTGGGACTGTGACGTCATAGGAGGCAGGGCCACTGTGTGACATCACCTGGTGACCCCGCCCCATTCCTATATAAGTCATCGCGCAGCGCTCACACGGCATTACAGCGGGAGAGAGCGTCGTGTCAACATCGAAAGAAGAAAGAAAAGAGAAGAGGGAAGAAGGACCGGCTCCCCCGTTGGTAAAAGAGCTACAATAAGATAGCGGAGGAGCCGGCAGAAGAGCGGGAGACGACGCCGGAGAGCGGGAGAAGAGGCCAGACACCGGGAGAAGAGGCCGAACAGAGCGGCAAAGTCGGAAGAAGACCCCCGAAGCTGATTAATAAATTACTTTAAAAACCTGTGTTGTGTTTTTTTTTATTGACGCTTTCTTTCCCCAGGTGAATGGGTAGGGGTACGATGTACCCCATACGCATTCACATAGGGTGGGGGGCCAGGATCTGGGGCCCCCTTATTAAAGGGGGCTCGTGGATTCCGATAAGCCCCTCACCCACAGACCTCGACAACCAACGGCCAGGGTTGTCGGGAAGAGGCCCTTGTCCTCATCAACACGGGGACAAGGTGCTTTGGGGTGGGGGGGGCCGCAGGGCGCCCCCTTCCCCAAAGCACCCACCCCCCATGTTGAGGGCATGCGGCCTGGTACGGTTCAGGAGGGTGGGCGCTCGCTTGTCCCCACCCCCTTTCCTGACCGGCCAGGCTGCGTGCTCGGATAAGGGAATAGTATGGATTTTTGGGGGGACCCCCACGCCGTTTTTTCGGTATAGGGGGTTTCCCCTAAAATCCATACCAGACCTAAGGGCCTGGTATGCTCCTGGAGAGGGAACCCATGCCGGTTTTTTATTTAAAATTTGGCGTGGAGTTCCCCCTTGAGAGCTGATTATTCTCTGATTGGCCACGGCCAAAGTCGTGTTGTAAGTCGCCCCAAGTTATGTTGAAGTCGATCCAAGTCGCGTTGTTATTCATACTTAAGTCGTGTCCAAGTTGCCTCCAAAAGTTGCGCTGGAAGTCGTGTTGCCCCAGTGTGAACCGGCTCTACTAGTTATACATTTTCAATGATTTTTTTCACCTTATCAATGCATATATTTGTACACAATGACACAACAAGTGAGGTCAAGCAGACACAATCAGAATTGAGCTCTAAAAATTGCATTGACCTATCTGTACTGGTAATCTGGCAACTCTCATTTTTTTCGTTTATACTACTGTACTTGTTATGTTTTTAAGTAAACCTGTGTAGCACCCTATACTTTGGTAGGTGCTAGAGGTGAGATTTATTTGTCAGAGCAGGTAAATTTATGCAGGCCTAGCTGTGGGCTAGGAGTGGCTCAGAGTAGGTTGGTGACTCACAGATAGCATTATCTTTCGGTTACCTCCCTCTGGCTTCTAGAGGATTCTAGAAGAGAGGAGCAGAAGAGAGGTGGAGCTGTCTGAGGTGTCTCAGGGAGCCTTGGCCATATATACAAATACTAGGGTCAATGTAGACAGTAGACAATTAACCTACCAGCATGTCTTTGGAGGGTGGGAGGAAAGTGGAGAACCTGGAGCAAACCCACTCAAGCACATGGAGAACATGCAAATTCCAGGGTAGGTAGTGCCATGGTTGGGATTTGAGCTGATGATCATCGTGCTGCCAGGTGGAAGTGCTAACCATTTAGCCACTGTTCTGTTTTGCACTGACACATAGGATTGTGGCCAGTTGACCCTACACCCATGGGCTGGGATTTGAGTTGACGACCGTAGTGCTGCCAGGTGGAAGTGGCCAGTTGACCCTACAGCTATGTGTGTTGCTCCTTAGCAACCAGGGTTCAGATTGATGGGGCAAAGTTGCTGGAAGTTATTAAGGGAGAGAAATACTGTAGGTCACAGTTAAGGCTAATTCTCCTTGTTATTATGGTACAAACATTTCTATGTACTGCAAAAGCTAGCATATAGTAGGGTATGTGATTAAGTGCGCAAGTGAGGCTGACATAATAATTAACTTTTAAATAGCTTTCAACTTTACTTTTAAAGAATAAAATTAAATGGTCTGTATTTATTTGGGCAAAGCAGGGTATAGCATACCCAAATCCACAGTACCGCTCCAAACCTCCTATCCCTCTTGGAGAATCTAGGGGCTGGCTCCTGTAAGTGAAAAAGGCCATCAAGGCTGAAACATGTTTACATCTGCTGTCTGTTACTGTATCTTTTATAGAGAATCAATAAATCTTGAAGATTTTAAAGAGCAAGCAAGGAGTTGCGGACCATCTTTTCTCATGGCTGGTTCCTGTAGCTTGTCTTCCCTCCAATATTATATTGTAAGGTGAGAGTCTCACTCCATCATTAAATTGTGTTGATACTTTATTTAGTTGACAATTAAGTGACTGCATACATAATATAAATAAAGCAATCAGCGCAAAAAATAATTCCTAAATAACCTAAAAACTAATGCAGCTAGCACAAAAAGATCATCACATAATCCAAGTAAAATGCATAAGGTAAGGTGCAGCGCAAGAACAGGTTAATTAAAATACAATGATAAATGCAGTATTAAAAAAGCAATCACAAACAAGAGAGGAGAAGAGGACTAAAAGTCCCAGCAAGCACCAAGAGGATTCCATGTAACAATCACACAATTCAAGGAAAATTATGGTGCCAGACCCTCCACCTTCAGAGCAATCGCTTCGCTCACCTTAAGGACTGGACCACTGAATTAACAGATGGTCAAATAGGCAGGCCCTTTCATAGGGTAAATGATCCAGGCAAAGACAGGAACTCCAGTAGATTCACCAGAAGATACAAAAGGTGAAACAAAAACAACTCTAAGTTGCCACTGTGGAACAGTTATGCCGCGTACACATTAGCAGACTTTTCGACGGACTAGGTCCGACGGTCTTCCCGACGGACTTTCGGCGGAGTTCCGACAGACTTTCCGAATGAACGGACTTGGCCACACACAAATCACACCAAAGTCCGACGGATTCGAATGTGATGATGTACGACCGGACTAGAATAACAAAGATCAAAGCCAGTAGCCAATAGCTGCCCTAGCGTCGGTTTTCGTCGGTCGGACTAGTATACACACAAACTGATTTTTCAACCGGAGTCGAGTCATCGTAAAAATTTGAAACATGTTCTATTTCTAAAGTCCGTCAGATTTTTGGACAGCAAAGTTCCGATGGAGCCCACACACGATCGAATTGTCAGACGGATTTGTTCCGTCTGACCTTTGCTGTCGAAAAGTCCGGTCGTGGCATTACAAAGCAGCTTTATTTTAAAAATGGTTACTCACAAACGGCTGTTTAAAACGGCATTTCCATCACAGATGGCTGAGCGGTGTGTAAGATGCAGGTCGGCAGGGGGTGATGTCAGCACGTAGCTTCTCCCCCGTACGCTTTACGTCCATAGAACTTCATCAGCGGGGCCTACCTACTTTCTCCCTGTGACCATGCCCATTGGGGTAAAATGCATTTGGGGAGTGTGCTTTTCTCCCCAATAAAGTATCAACATGAGTTAATGATGGAGTAGGACTCCCATCTTACAAGGGTATTTATATAGTTAGATACAGTACATGGATCTGGCAGTTTAGGAGGTAAAGAGGTAAATAATGTCAAACATTTGCTAAGAAAGCAGAATTAAAAGATGTAGACCCTTTAAAGTTACATTGGGTTGTTTATAGATATGTGAATCTGGCAAAGGGTTGAGCTTAGTGTTCGGCCCAAATGTTAGTTTGGACTGAACACTGGTTGTTCAGACATTTGTCTGAATGCCGAACATTTATGCCATTTGTCATGGATGAATGTAGCAATAGAATGGATAATAGGCGCAAAGGCAAACACACAAGTAATAGTCCAAAATGTTCACAATATAAGTTCTCAGTGACAGTCCATACACTTGTGTCCGCTGAAAAGTCCAGAGCGCAGCTCACTTTGTAGTAAACAGACAAAAAGAAAGAGAAAAAAAGCGCCACTAAGTGTAGTATTAGATGCAATTTAATATGGCCCTCATAATGGGTTACTCACAAAAGGTAGGCAGTATACAGGCTCCTCAATATGGGTCCACTATAAGGGGTCTTTTCCATCTATTCCACGTGCGCTGGGCAGCAGTGTCTCATGCTGTGGGAGCTGTGCCGGAAGATGGCCACAGAAGCCCTGGAGCAGTTCCAGGATCCGAGATGAAACGCAGCGTGGAGCGCAGCGTTGCACGAGTGGTGGAGAGGGTGCCAACATCACAGGTCCCAGAATGCTGTGCAACGCATTTTGGACCATGCACCATGCTATGTTCGAGCATGCGCACAAGCTAAAGATAGGATGGGGAGCCTGGTATTTATGATAGAACAGCCAGAAGTGACAGCCATACACAGACAAATTATATCATTCAACTCAAATTAAAAACAGCAATATAGAACAGCAATATAAAAACAACATTACAAAAGCAATCAAAAATAAATCATTAATAGCATGTATTAGTGTGATAACGCTATAAGACTCATGAATAAATTTAAATGCACAGGTTCATCAAGCCATTCTCTCACTGTCTATTCTATACTGACAATCATAGTGAGGATGTGCATGGAAGTATGCATGTACATTATATATATATATATATATATATATATATATATATATATATAAGCAAAAAATATAATAATGATAATAAAGCAACTTATGCACTGTAGATATAGGTGTTACTACTAGCGTGTGGATGTTTTTGACATTATAGAACACCATGGGGGGAAAATGTATTGATTATAAAAAATGTATTAATTGATGTATTAATTAATTTATGTTGATTTATATTATATATTAAATACTCAATTAAAACCTGAATTAAAATAAAAAAAATATAATAAACATGATTAAAATATGGATTATAGTTTGTATTAAAATAACAGTATAAAAAAATCATCAATGAATGAATTACTAAACATTATTATTACTAAAGCATTGTGGGATATGGTTTTATCCAAATCAGTCTACTTACTGATATTGAGGTCCTGACTACCCCCAAATAAAGTACAATTATATGTTTGTTTATAAGGAAAATTCCTGTAAATTAGGAAAGAGAAGTGAAAAAGTGGTCACAGGGGATGAATATTATATGTTACAGTTATATACATTTTAGTGTCAGACAATAATCTGTAGTTTTCAGCGAGATAATCCGTTTTATCCTGTAATACAATACCTCCCTCTTTGTCTGCTTGTTTGATGATAATGATGGAATCGGCCATTCAAATTTTTAAGGCTTGCGTTTCTTTTGGAGTGAGGTTACAAGGTATTAGGATTACAGTATTAGTATGAGCCCGATGTTCATTGGGTGTTCGCCTGTTTGCCGAATAGCGAACAATTTGGGGTGTCCACGGCAAATTCAAAACCCTTTAAAAGTCTATGGGAGAAATCAAAAGTGCTAATTTTAAAGGCTTATATGCATGGTATTGTCATAAAAAGTGTTTGGGGACCTGGGTCCTGCCCCAGGGGACATGTATCAATGCAAAAAAAAGTTTTAAAAACTTCCTTTTTTTCGGGAGCAGTGATTTTAATAATGCTTAAAGTGAAACAATAAAAGTGAAATATTCCTTTCAATTTCATACCTGGGGGGTGTCTTTAGTATGCCTAAGTGTCTAAGTGGTGCATTTTTCCCGTGTTTAGAACAGTCCCTGCACAAAATTACATTTCTAAAGGAAAAAAAGTAATTCACAGCTACTCGCGGCTATAATGAATAGTCAGGTCTTGGCCATACAGATAAAAGTCATGATCGCATGGGTTCCCCCCAGTCCATTACCAGGCCCTTCGGGACTGGTATTTATATTAAGGGGAACCCTGCGACAAACTTTAATTTTTTTTTAAAGGGGAACCCCGCCCCAAAATGAAAAAAAATGAAAAAAAAAAAAATGGTGTGGGGGTTCCCCTAAAAATTCATACCAGACCCTTTTCCGAGTATGCAACCTGGCAGGCCGCAGGAAAAGAAGGGGGACGAGAGAGCGCCCCCCCCTCCTGAACCGTACCAGGCCACATGCCCTCAACATGTGGAGGGTGCTTTGGGGTAGCTCCCCAAAGCACCTTGTCCCCATGTTGATGGGGACAAGGGCCTCATCCCCACAACGCTTGCCCAGTGGTTGTGGGGGTCTGCAGGTGGGGGGGGGCTTATCGGAATCTGGAAGCCCCCTTTAACAAGGGGACCCACAGATCCCAGCCCCCCTGTTTGAAATGGTAATGGTACATTGTACCTGTACCATTTCACAAAAAAGTGTCAAAATGTAAAAAAAAAAAAACAAGACACACACAAGTCCTTTATTAAAAAATAAAAAAATAAAAATGTCCCACAAAATCCATTCATCTTCTTCTATGGCTCCGCTGATGGACCGAAAAATTAAGTAAAAAAGATCTGCCTCCATGGGAGGCACCCGCCGTATGACCCTTCAGCGCTGATGACAGTTCTTTTATAAGTGAAGGCGAGGCCACGCAGTGATATACCCAGGTGACCCCCCTCTGACGCACAGGGACTTCCCAATGGCTTCCCCGTGTTGCCAGCGGGGGGCAGGGCCACCGGTTTACGTACCCAGGTGACCCTGCCCCCTCTGACGCCACAAGGAAGCCCTTGGAAAGTCCCTGTGGCGTCAGAGGGGGCGGCGTCACCCGGGTACGTCACCAGGTGGCCCTGCCCTCAGTTATATAAGAACTGTCAAAGGCATTGAAGCGTCACACGGTGGGACCCTCCCATGGAGGCGGATTTTTTTTCTTTTTCAGCCTGTCGGCGGAGCGATATAAGATGAATGGACATCATGGGGCATATTTTTTTTTTTTAATAAAGGAGTTGTCCCAAGCTGTGTCTTGTTTTTTTAACATTTTGACACTTTTTTTGGTGAAATGGTAGGGGTATATTTGTACCCCGTTACCATTTCACACAGGGGGGGGGCTTGGATACTCCACCCCTACCCCATAGCACCCTTCCCATGTTGAGGGCATGTGGCCTGGTACGGTTCAGGAGGGGGGGTGCTCTCTTGTCCCCTCCTCTTTTCCAGCGGCCTGCCAGGTTGCGTGCTAGAATAAGGGTCTGGTATGGACCCCTACGCAATTTTTTTTTTCATTTTGGTTCGGGGTTCCCCTTAATATTCATACCAGAGGGTCTGGTAATGGACTGGGGGGGATCCCATGCTTTTTTTCAATGAGTTTTATCTATATTGCCAAGACCCATTCATTACAGCCGCGATTAGTTTTAAATTACAATTTTTCCTTTGGAAATGTAATTTTGCTTTTGTACTGTTCTAAACACGGGAAAAATGTGCCACTTTACAGGCATACTATAGAACCCCCCAGGCACGATATTTAAAGGAATATTTAATTTTTTATAGTTTTTTTCACTTTAAGCATTAAAAAAATCACTGCTTGCAAAAAAACTTCATTGATACATGTCCCCTGGGGCAGGACCCGGGTCCCCAAACACTTTTTTATGACAAAAACTTGCATATAAGCCTTTAAAATGAGCACTTTTCATGCTAGTGCCCCATAGACTTTAAATGTGTTCTGGCGGTTCTCGAATTTGCCCCAAACACTACATTATGTTCGGTGTTTGCAGAACATCCGAACAACCGAATTTCAGCCCGAAGTTACGATCGGGGCGAACCGTTTGCCCATCCCTAATGGTTAGAATCTCGAGTGGTTTATCAGGGACTGTGTGAGATTCGAACCATCTATGGATAGGCTGATTATAAGTTGATCCATCATCGACTTGGGTACAACCAGCATGTCGGATTTCCAGCATGCGATTATTGCCAGCAGCTATAGCCGCTAGCAATGACCAGCAGGAACTGTTCCCCCCCACCGCAAGAACACAGTAGCTCAGCGGAAGGGATTTCCTCCCAACACTGACTGTGTTGATGGGAGAATCAAGAATTGTCCTGTAGCCTGTGGTTTGTGAATTTTTAAACACAAGCTTCGTCGACAAATTACACTTCTACTGATAGTTACCTTGTTTGGATATTGGTGTAGAATTCTGTATCCTTTTTGAGATTCACTGTACCCCAAAAGTACACCTTCCTTTGCGTGAGTATCCCATTTTATAAATTTTTCCTTTGGGATGTGCACATAGGCTTTGCTCCCAAACATTTTTACATCTTCTTGACCCCGCCCTCCTCTGACGCACGTGGACTTCCCTATGGCTTTCCCCGTGATGTCAGAGGGGGCGGGGTGACCCATTTAAACGGGTCACCCCGCCCCCTCTGACATCACGGGGAAAGCCATAGGGAAGTCCACGTGCGTCAGAGGAGGGCGGGGTCACCGAGTGGCCCCGCCCTCCATTATTTAAGAAGTGTCAGAAGAATCAAAGCGTCACACGGCTGAAGACTCCCACAGAGGCGGATCGTGAGGATGGAGTGGAGAAGAAGCCTGGAGCAAGACGCGGGACAAGAATAGCGGAGGAAGAAGAAGATGGAGAAGAAGAAGATGGAGGAACAAGAACAACACCGATGGAAGACCAGAAGAAAGAAGAAGAAATTAATAAAGGACTTGTCAAAAAACGGCTCTTGTGTTTGACCTTTTTGTCACGTTTTTTTGTGAAATGGTAGGGGTACATTTTTACCCCATTACCAATTCACACAGAGGGGGCGGGATCTGGGGGTCCCCTTGTTAAAGGGGGCTTCCAGATTCCGATAAGCCCGCATACCCCCACAACCACCGGGCAAGGGTTGTGGGGATAAGGCCCTTCTCCCCATCAACATGGGGACAAGGTGCTTTGAGGGGCTACCTCAAAGCACCCTCCCAATGTTGAGGGCATGTGGCCTGGTATAGTTCAGGGGGGGGGGGGCGCTCTCTCATCCCCCCTCTTTTCCTGCGGCCTGCCAGGTTGCGTGCTTGGATAAGGGTCTGGTATGGATTTTTGGGGGGACCCCACGCCATTTTTACTTTTTTACTTATCCATACCAGAACTGAAGGGCCTGGTATGGAATTTAGGGGGACCCCCATGCATTTTTTTAAAATTTTGGTTCGGGGTTCCCCTGTGGGGAAATCCCTATGCCATTTTTATCAATGAACTGTTATGTGTATTGTCGGACCCAACAATTCATTGTAGCCGCGAGTAGTTTTAAATGAGTTATTTTCCTTTAGAAATGTCATTTTGCTGTCAGATTGTTCTAAACATGGGAAACATGCGCCCCTTTACAGGCATACTATAGACACCCCCCAGGTACGAAATTTAAAGGAATATTATACTTTTATTTTTTCACTTTAAGCATTATTAAAATCACTGCTCCCGGAAAAACTGCCTTTTTTAAAACTTTTTTTTGCATTGATACATGTCCCCTGGGGCAGGACCGAGGTCCCCAAACACTTTTTATGACAATACCATGCATATAAGCCTTTAAAATTAGCACTTTTGATTATTCATGTTCGTGTCCCATAGACTTTTTTTTTAATCAAAACTTGTTTATTTATCCATTGCTCACATTATACAATTCAACACATCAATAGATAAAGTTGCACATTATCCTTACATGTCTCACCATATCAATGACATACAAAAATTTGAGCAATAACAGGACATATAACTAATATACGCTTTTTTAAACCCCTCCCCTAACCCCAAACCTTAACCCGCACATAGGACCCAAGAGTACATAGCAGGATTAGTCGCTTCTTCAACGACGGATCTTCTTCGGTCTAGTGCAAAACAGTGAACGTAATCTAGTCTATACTTGTCATTCCTCTCTCCTCCTTCCTCGCACTTACAGTCTTTGCAGATCATTACATGTGAAGTTTGTCCATTATCAACTGTGGTGGTACCAGAGTAGGGTCTTTCAACCATGGTTGCAAAATAAGGTCAAATTTACCCACTGCCTTCCTTCGACTATATGCTAGGTGTTCTCTTAACAGTGTTGACATAGCTAATCCTTTGTTTTCCTGTGGGGACCGTAGATGTCCCATAGACTTTAACAGTGTTTTTGCCTGTTTGCATGTTCTGGTGCGAACCGAACGGGGGGGGGGGATGTTGTGCTTTTTTAAGGAAAGTTTCCCGCACATTTTTATTAAGTAATTTTTAACGAAGATATTTTTAAGATACAAGATCAATCGATACGACACAGTCTATATATGCGAAACTTGTTCACGGAGACGAGTGATCATACTTAATAGTCACATTTATTGGTTGACAGAAAACAAATATTTACATGAAATTAAAATACAGATTGCATTACTTGAACATTTGACAATTAATGGAAATACCCTCAAAATGGGCGTAGTACCTTGGACACAATATCACCATGATAACTTCTTCAGTAGAATCAATAACCTTATACTTGACAATTTAACAGAATGTCTGTATTTCACACACCCAGCCGTTACTATGCTGCAGGTAAGTAACGTTGAACAATGCGAAATACTTTAGACATTTGTTTGTCAATAAAAAGCAACTATGCAAAAAGTAATATATAATAAAAATTGAATATTAGAGAAAAATCTATGAAAAGGCGATTATTGATTCTGGAGAATGATTATCAATACTAGAATATTCAATACAGCAATATTTAAGAGAACATACAAGATAAAATCAACATGGCATATTTACCCATTCCAAAATGGCTATTAGTCTGGATTTAAGATAGCTACCGGGTTCAGGAATCTCCTTGGAGGTTAAAGTATATTTCCAGGCATGGCTGTCAGTCTATCTGGGAAGATGTTTCTCTCCCAGTGTCCCTTCCCCAGGGTGGGTCCCTGAGCTCTCAGGTTCCCCTGAGCTGTCCTCTCCCTCACTATCTATCTAGCTTCTTAAATACCCTCTCACACAATAAGATCATAAAATTTGTAATATGTTCAGCCCAAAAGGTATGTGTCTCTTTCCTATTGGCCTAAATGTTTTTAATGTAATTGCACCTTCAACCACCAGGGGTCTCACATGTGTTTTGGGGCTGCTCTGTAAAGTAATATATTTTATTTTATACTGTATATTTTACTTTAGTGAAAATATCTATATCTTTAATATTTGGGAATTCTACTAACCCCATACTATCAAATACGCTTAGCATAATTATTGATCAATCACTTTGCATAAAAATGGTGATATATATGCATATCATTGTATATCTGTAAACATTTAGTCCATTTAAAAAGGACACAAGTTATATATATATATATATATATATATATATATATATAATACATATATATACACATACATATACATACAGTTTTTATCTATCTGGATACCTGTATAATTTGGGTATCCAATCAATATTTGTTTATCTAGCATAGTTAAATTCTAATATATTCATATCATAATCATATATATATCTTAATACTAATTTGTTCCTAAAACAATTCTATTAATAATCACCCTTTATTTATTATGTTTTCTTTATAACCGATTTCATCAATTCATCGGATACTAAAATGATAGTTTTCTTTTTGTGATTTCCAGATATCACATATACTATGAATTGACTGGTAACATCATGTTTTGAGATGAACTTTAGACAGTCGGGTGAACAATCTCATGTTTATTCTGATTATTTGTCCTGTTGAAAAACACAACTTCACTTGGTATCCTAGTCATTGTCTTATGAGAAGTGAGGACAATACAGACTCCTTGGCTTTAGGATTTTTGTATTGATGGTTGTAAATTGTCCAAACAGCCTTCACCTCAGCACAAAGGATTCTTCCCAGTCACGAACCACCTCCAGTGATGACACCTAATAAATTTGGCCTTCTCAAACTAATCAACAAAAATAAGTACACACCTTTTGTTTGGTGACAAAGGCTACCATTGTTCCTGTCTCCTTTTTGGTTCAATACAGGCTTGTAAACTTTATATATTTGAGACTTGTAAATTAGGCAACCAGTTCATCTGCTTTTCAGGAGCAAAAGTTAATTTCAATTTTTTTTTTTTCTTAGGCCTACTGAATCTCCCATCTCTGCCAGCGAATATTAGATATATTTCTTCATAAATTCACAACAAAGCCCCCCTTGGAAAGTTGTCGGTTGCCGGAAGTCATCTGACAGACTTTCCCAATGCAACTTGTTGAAGAAATATGGCTTCGTTTGGGCCTTGTAAGTCGAGTTGTGAAAATGGATCCGGATTGTGGATATATTTAAAAGGTATAGACACCTGCAGATGGGTGTAATTCTTTGTAAAACAAAATGGGTTTGTGATCGATGTGTGCATCTCAGGGCCGTCATCCGTTCTTTGGCGGGAAATGGATCACTCCGGGCACCTTTTGGTTCTTGGCTGTCCTGGTGGGTTTTGTCCCTGTAGACTGGCCATCAATGATGTCCCTGGATTCCACATACGGTTCCTTCTCTGGATGTTTCACACATGTTGGACTCTCGGTTCTGTTGACCGGCTCATGGACATATTGGTTCTGTAAAGGAAAATAGATTCCATGAGAAAAACATATATGTCCTTTTTCTTTTTATATGATTTATGTTTGAGATATCCCTGTCAAGCAGGTATCCTGGGCTTCCTCAGAGCCCCCCTCTTTCCCATTGTGTTATCAGTCCTTTAACTAAACACTTTGGATATAAAGACAATGTATGACACATTTGCTATGGGAGACCAAGCTCCAGGGCTCATTATCATGAGGACATTTATTAATAGCTGTGGATACCAGACATTTATGACTGACTTATGTTCTTCAGAACCCCATTTTTTTTTTTTTAGCTTAATTGTAGCGGTTCTGGAGTAACAATAAAAGCATTTCAGTTTGACATGTAAGTGACAACTCACTGTCAGTAATAAGATATTTGGCATTATAGTCAACCTTCTACTTGTGAGGAATAAAACAAATAAATTCTCCCCCCTTTGGGGTGTCAATATGACTCATTTGAGGCAATCAAACTACCTTATGCGGGTGACTCCTCATCTTTTACCAAAATATCAAACCATTTAGGCCTCCTGATATTAATGTCTTTAGGATTCGGTCTTCCTCTGGAATTACCGTCTTCGTCGACTTCTTGAAATTAGGCTGTTTGGAGCGACCTGTTTATGTCAGAGGAATGAAGTGACCACTGAAAAATAGGAGAATAATTAATATCTAACAACCACAATCCCCCGGAAGGGATTTCAGGATCCTCATTACTGTAACCTGGGGAGAAACATGGCGTTAGAACCTCTGCTCCCTATATCTTTATTCAGTGCATTCCTCTGATTTATTTTAACATAGGCGCTTAAAAGGCTCTGTGGCCCTTGGCTGGCCACAGGATTTGCCCCTTGAAGAATTTCTATTCATGTTCATTTTAGCAATGAAACCATTGATACACTCGTGGTTTTTAATCTATTCAATTAATTAAGTCAATCTATTTATTTATTTCACAATTGGCACAACACACTGAACTAAAGTAACCAACTGTTACACCATTTGCCGGTGTACTATAGAAAGTTCAACATTTTAGATCCTATATATCTGTTCCTAATTTGACCAAGCTTTGGTTTGCACGGATTATCAAACCATATATTGTATGAGGTTTATGCGCACTGCGGCCATCTATACCTCAGCAAATTCACCTTTTGAAGGAAGTTTTAATACACTTAACACTGTTTTATTTCTTTTATCACGTATTCATATATCACATATTATTCACGTTTTTGCGCAGAGGTCTCCTAAATAACTTATTTTAAACAATCTATTGAGTTTTTAAGGTTGATTTAAGCGCACCTATTACACAAAAATGTGTACTTGTCTTTAACTTATTTTACGTGTGGGAACACTATTATATGGGTTGCAGCTACATCATTTGGTTATCTTAAATATCGGTTGCATCTCTGATTTTAAATTCATAGTAGCGCTTGAGTACATGCATTCAGTACTTATTCAAACCGTGTAACATATCCGTAATTTTGTCTATTTTGGTTTCCATATTGCTTATAGGCTGATCAGAATTGGGTTGTGGGACCCGGTTTCTGTACTTTCTGGGGACTACTGGCTCAGTTTGATCAGACATATCACCATCAGAAACATTGTCTTGATTTTGGGATAGTTGTCTGGGCCTTAGTTGTTCCCTATTGTTCTGGGGATTTTGTGGTATCCTACCCTGTAGTTTCTCCCTATTTATCCGTGTAGGCCCCCGAAGCCAATTACACCGGTAAAGGTGAGGGTGTCTACCCTTAGGTTTAAATCTGACCCGTTGGAGATATACCCTATAGTTTCTCCTAAACCTCGGGTCTGGATCCTTTGGATGAGACTCCTGAGGTGGTCTTTGAACTCCCCCTCTAAAGGGTACTCTCTGCTCCCCCCTTCTGATGGGTGGGGACATTGGTCTCCCGTTGGGGAAACTCGGTAGCATCTCTCCTCTGTCGATATCAGCGTATCTCTTTTTCTTGGTTTTGGACTGTAATGATTGAGGAGATACATAAAATTCATCCACAAATTTCATTATAGGGCTTTCAGGCCTTCCATTGTTTTCACCAGTCTGTTGGATAGAGTACAAATTGTTACTCTCTTTTACCAAAGACTCCAGTGAACACCCCCCTTTGTAATCTTTCGCTAAATTTACTTTTACGTGGGTAGGCGGGGCCTCGAAGAACATGGGTTTGAACCCAGGTTTATCATAACCTGGCTCCTTTTCTGCTAAGTGGTCATCACTTTTGAGCACAGCCATAAATTCGGTGGGGCTTTGATTATTGGTACATGTGATATTGTGTATATCCGCGCTAGCCGCATTAACATTTTTGTGCGGGACAAATTCTAGATGACAGACGTTTTTAATTTCTTGCCAGGCAGTACCCAACAGACTTTTTAAATCTTCGCAAAATGGACGGTGTTTGGTTTCAAATACCCACGGTAAGAAATTAATCCTAGATTGGTCATCATTTAGGCCTAAAGCTGATAAAGCATTTTCATAGGCCTCAATGTGGTCAATAATGCATATGGATCCCTCTTCCTTAAACACTGGGACAGCATCTTTTAAAAATTCTATTATTTCTGAGGCGTCCTGTTTAGGGGTGCCTGTAGTTTTCTCTGATCCCAAAGAAAACTGATTAGACCTATTTTCATGTGGTGGTTCAATTTTTACCCCCCTTTGCTCTACAGTTGGCTTGGGGTAGAACATGGTTGTTTTTTTCTAATTCCTCTTCATTATGTAACTCCCAAACTTTAGGTTGAGAGTCAAATTTTGGAGTATTATCAGATTCTATACTTTCAGGGTTAAGCATCTGAGCATTATTCTGGGGCATAAACTTCCCTTGTTCTTTTAAATCTTCTTGTTGCTTAATTAGGGATTCCTGTCCTGACCTAAGCTGATTTGTTTCTTCTTTTAAATTTCCACTGCATATTACTCTGCAACTTTTTAAATTTCCACTGCCTATTACTCGGCAACTTTTTAAATTTCCACTGCCTATTACTCTGCAACTTTCGTCAGAAGACTCGTTTTCCTGCAGAAAACTCTCCTTCTCTCTTAATTGTTTACACTCTTTATTTAATTGGTGACATTCTTCCAGCATTATTATTGCATTATTTTGCATCTGTTTTATTTCATATTTCATCATTGTCACTGTAGACTCATCATAACAATCTGCCTTGTCATTAATTTCCTTTAGCTTTTTAGTGGGCTCATATTCCCCTTCTATTAAATGGGACTGGGGTTCTAAGATATCACTCTCCTGTTGGGTATATTGACTTTTAAACTCACTATAAAGATACATCAGGTTATCGCTTAATTCAAAATGCATGGGATCAGGCCTTTCTATTTCTTTTGTCTCAGAGGAGCTGTCTGTGAGTTCATCGCTTTGACCTTCCACGTTCCACACGTCTTTTATTAACTGACGGGCGTGGTTTATAAGGCCTTCAATGCCTGCTTCTAGACTAGTCTCGTTAGACAAACTTTTTTCGGCATGATTTGTCATGTTAATTTTTGAAAACATATCCAACATTTCCTGTACTTGTATCAAATTTGTCTGAGTACTCATATTACCACTAAGGACTGACTCTTGATAATCCCTATCAACATAAAATTCACTTTGACCAGACATTTTTCTTGGCAAAAATTTTTTTTTTAAAAAATTAATAATTAATAATTTCATGCAAAATATTATTTCTGTCACCACCGTAACTATGACTGATCCTGTACAAAATATCGACGTTATCTCACGCAGTGCCTCCATTTAATATGTTGTGCTTTTTTTAAGGAAAGTTTCCCGCACATTTTTATTAAGTAATTTTTAACGAAGATATTTTTAAGATACAAGATCAATCTATACGACACAGTCTATATATGCGAAACTTGTTCACGGAGACGAGTGATCATACTTAATAGTCACATTTATTGGTTGACAGAAAACAAATATTTACATGAAATTAAAATACAGATTGCATTATTTGAACATTTGACAATTAATGGAAATACCCTCAAAATGGGCGTAATAGTACCTTGGACACAATATCACCATGATAACTTCTTCAGTAGAATCAATAACCTTATACTTGACAATTTAACAGAATGTCTGTATTTCACACACCCAGCCGTTACTATGCTGCAGGTAAGCAACGTTGAACAATGCGAAATACTTTAGACATTTGTTTGTCAATAAAAAGCAACTATGCAAAAAGTAATATATAATAAAAATTGAATATTAGAGAAAAATCTATGAAAAGGCGATTATTGATTCTGGAGAATGATTATCAATACTAGAATATTCAATACATCAATATTTAAGAGAACATACAAGATAAAATCAACATGGCATATTTACCCATTCCAAAATGGCTATTAGTCTGGATTTAAGATAGCTACCGGGTTCAGGAATCTCCTTGGAGGTTAAAGTATATTTCCAGGCATGGCTGTCAGTCTATCTGGGAAGATGTTTCTCTCCCAGTGTCCCTTCCCCAGGGTGGGTCCCTGAGCTCTCAGGTTCCCCTGAGCTGTCCTCTCCCTCACTATCTATCTAGCTTCTTAAATACCCTCTCACACAATAAGATCATAAAATTTGTAATATGTTCAGCCCAAAAGGTATGTGTCTCTTTCCTATTGGCCTAAATGTTTTTAATGTAATTGCACCTTCAACCACCAGGGGTCTCACATGTGTTTTGGGGCTGCTCTGTAAAGTAATATATTTTATTTTATACTGTATATTTTACTTTAGTGGAAATATCTATATCTTTAATATTTGGGAATTCTACTAACCCCATACTATCAAATACGCTTAGCATAATTATTGATCAATCACTTTGCATAAAAATGGTGATATATATGCATATCATTGTATATCTGTAAACATTTAGTCCATTTAAAAAGGACACAAGTTTATATATATATATATATATATATATATATATATACATATTAATATATATACACATACATATACACACATACAGTTTTTATCTATCTGGATACCTGTATAATTTGGGTATCCAATCAATATTTGTTTATCTAGCATAGTTAAATTCTAATATATTCATAGCATAATCATATATATATCTTAATACTAATTTGTTCCTAAAACAATTCTATTAATAATCACCCTTTATTTATTATGTTTTCTTTATAACCGATTTCATCAATTCATCGGATACTAAAATGATAGTTTTCTTTTTGTGACTTCCAGATATCACATATACTATGAATTGACTGGTAACATCATGTTTTGAGATGAACTTTTGACATTCGGGTGAACAATCTCATGTTTATTCTATTATTTGTCCTGTTGTACACAATTTCTAGGACTTCACACAATAGTCTTATGAGAAGTGAGGACAATACAGACTCCTTGGCTTTAGGATTTTTGTATTGATGGTTGTAAATTGTCCAAACAGCCTTCACCTCAGCACAAAGGATTCTTCCCAGTCACGAACCACCTCCAGTGATGACACCTAATAAATTTGGCCTTCTCAAACTAATCAACAAAAATAAGTACACACCTTTTGTTTGGTGACAAAGGCTACCATTGTTCCTGTCTCCTTTTTGGTTCAATACAGGCCTGTAAACTTTATATATTTGAGACTTGTAAATTAGGCAACCAGTTCATCTGCTTTTCAGGAGCAAAAGTTCATTTCATTTTTTTTTTTGTTTGTTAGGCCTACTGAATCTCCCATCTCTGCCAGCGAATATTAGATATATTTCTTCATAAATTCTCGTCCAAACATCATTGCCTGAACTCACAACTGCGCTTCTGAAAGAATGGTCGAACATCCCCATAGACACACTCCTAAACCTTGTGGACAGCCTTCCCAGAAGAGTTGAAGCTGTTATAGCTGCAAAGGGTGGGCCAACTCAATATTGAAATACTTTGATACAGGATTTATTTTTATGAATGAATGAATGAATGATTTGTATAGCGCTACAAATGCGGACTGAATCGCCTAAAGGCTATGTACATGCAGGCATGGACTAATTCTCAATCTAGTTCCAGGAATTACTTGAAGAAAATATTTGACAAAGACTACAGCTCGTCTATAAGGATTTACTTAAAATTTAGTACAATGCAAAGTCAATGCACTGCTGAGCGCCTGTATGTATTTACCCATACACCTCTGGATATACTTCACATAAACTAAGGAGGATGAATTGCTTGGCACACAGCTAGAATACATACTGAGCTCTCAGTTTTCATGTTCATGTGTTCAAGCACACAATTCCAAATCAGTGCTGCAAAGACCTGTAAAGATAAAGCATAGCTTTCTATTTATTTTGTATTGATTCTTCCAATAACTTATATATGAATTAGAGTTTGTTTGTGAGCCAAGGTGCCATTAGGGTGTCCCTGCAGGCCCGTACCAAATGCTGTTAGAGGACTAACAAGGTTTAAAAAGGGTTTCCACACAAAGAGGGCAATGATAAATAATTCAGCTTCGGCATCAAATGATATTTTTACATTAATAGTGACATGAATGTGTTTACAATGAGGAGCAGTATGTATGTGCTGCACTGAGGTAAAACAAACATGGTCAACAACATCTGTAACCACTGACGCTGAAGTAAAAAACCTGCTCCTCTGCTTACCATTATATGTTTTCCATCTACTATGACTCAATATCTGCTGTAAATGTATATGTTTGTATTTGTGGCCAATTTCCGTCTTGTCACTTACTTGCCCAAAAATTATTATTGGCCAAGTCTGTGTGATGTTGTTACATATCCTCTAATACGGTGGTGTCAAACTTCATCACAGGCCACATCACCATTATGGTTGCCCTCAAAGAGCCAGTTGTATCTGTAAAGCCCCATACACACTATTAGATTTTCTGCAGATTTTTGTCTTCAGATTGACAAAAACCATATAATAATATGAGGTCAAACCTTAAGAGTTTCAATTTGTATGCAATCAGGCAGTCCGTCGCACTACATGGTTTTGGTAACTCTGAAGACAAAAATCTGCAGATAATCTTATAGTGTGTATGGGGCTTTAGACTAGATGTCCAGAGCACCCCACACCTTACATCAGATGTGAAGCGTGCCTCCACCATCAGAAGTCAAGAGTCCCCTACCCTCCCTTAAATCACAGTGCACCCCCTTACTTTGTGCTGCTGCCGGGGAGAAGATCGGAGCAAAGCTGGGAAGCAGAAAGTGCAGGGTCTGGAGGAGGACCAGAGGAGAGCTGGAGTCAGCTGCCGAAGTCTGAATGCTGAGACAAGGGGAGGCAGAGATGAGGGGGTGCTGTGGCTGCACAGGATGCTATCTTCCTCTCTTCTGCTGACTGTTGAGGCGGGGGGGGGGGGGGTTAAAGAAGCTGCAGGAGAGGTGCGAGGGCCACATGAAGTGTGTTTGAAACATGTGCACTAATACATTACAGACCCTGGTCATGTTTTCACCATATACATAAGCATACGTATAACAGTTATATAATGTGGACAAGATAACACAAACATAGAAAAAGGGTTTTAAAGTGAACATTTGCCCAGACAAAGCACATTAAAGTATTAACATATTCTGAACACAAAGTAGGCATTTAAAGTGAAAATAAAGGAGAATTTCCCACCAATGCTCTGGCTCCCCCCCCCTTCTCCCTGCTGAGTGCCTCCATAGCAAGCTGCTTGCTATGGGGGCACTTGTGCATGCTAGCTCCCGAGCCCTGCCCCTGCTCTGTTTGTCCACTGACACACCCCAACTCCCTCCTCACTGGCTGTGATTGATAGCAGTGGGAGCCAATGGAGTAAGAGAGCCGGGAGAGCGGCTGGTCTTGTGCACATCACTGGATTAAGATTGGGCTCAGGTAAGTATTAGGGGGCTGGGGGGGGGGGGGGGCTGCACACAGAAGTTTTTTATTATTAGCATGCAAAGAATTCATAAAGAGGAATCAGCCTTTAAAACCACCTTAAAACATTCAGCTCTGTAGCTGCAGGCATTGTGGAGAAATTAATCTTCAAAGTTTACAACAGAAGCACTGAAAGCACAGCCCCTTCCACTTTATTTTCTATTTTGTCCGAATTTTGGCAGCCTGTCATCCCTCCAATTTAAACACCCAGCAGCTGTTTCTAAGCTGTTTAAACTGACTGGGATAGACCAACATCTAACAGGGTAGTTGTTAAGTGTCTCAAAAGTACAGTCTGGTAAACCACTAATAACTGAATTAGAAATGTTGGACCCTGTGGCCACTAAAACTCTTGAGCATACGATTCATAAAGCTGGAAATTTGTACAGATCTGCCAATTGATAGCCTCTTGCACCCAAGGCTAGATTAAAAAGACAGATACTGTACCTGGTGTAGAGAACACAAAAACTACAGTCTGTTTTTTACAAGTATGCCCTACCTTGGTGTAGTACAGTGACTACTATAGTGACAGGGTCGCTTTAATCAAAGTGGTTAAAAAACATTGCATAAACCTGCAAGTTGAAATATTGAGGACTGTAGAAGCTTTTTGATACATTTTGTGCTGAACATACTCTTAAAAATTCACCTGAACGCATGTCAGAGAATTCCTGTTAGTCGGCTGGCTCGAAAACATGCGCATGGCTCTGTACATAGAATTGTGGCTAGGAGCGCACCTTTGCACAGAAATGTGTATGTCCATATGTGCAGATGTGGGTGCAAGTCCAGATTCAATATTGCCATCAGATGTCCTATTTAAAGGAGGCTCTAAGGCCCCTTACACACTGAGGCATTTTTCAGGCGCTACAGCGCTAAAAATAGCGCCTGTATAGCGCCTGAAAAAAGATATCCCCTTTCACTTCAGTGTGAAAGCCCAGGACGGTAAAAAAAAGTCCTGCTAGCAGCATCTTTGGAGCGGTGAAGGAGCGGTGTATTCCTAAACCACTCCTACCCATTGAAATCAATGGGGTAGCGCGGTGTGACGGACCTCCTACCCAAGATGTCCGCCGTAAATGCTTCCTCCGTCCGGTACCACACAATCCAAGACCTTTTAGCCCACCCAGTCACCAGACAACACCAGTGTAGGGCACATCAGGAATTAAACTTTATTTGACATGTCACACATATATACAGCCAGATGACTCACACCTAACCTAATTAGCATGAGCTAATTATCTTAATCAACACTGGACTCCATTCAATTGCCGGGTTAATTAGCACACACAACAATAGGTGAAACACTCCTACAAGCCAGACTATACTCATTTACACAACAGGCTGGCTTGAGTTCATGACATTAGCATCTCTTGCTAATATGCCAAATACACATACAGAGTCTGTGTCCTGGGGGCCAGCATGGCCCCGAATCCAAGCAACGCCAGCCCAGGGGTCCCCAGGCATGCAGCCCAAAGAGCACCGTTCCCCCAAATGCCAGGGCCCATAATCGCAAGGCAATAGGCTCGCATTCAGTCCCCTCCAACAGCCCCTGTCCCGGCCAGGTCTGTCACACGCGGATATACCGCCGGCAAAGCGCCATTGCATCGGCGCTGCAGGGCGGTTTTAACCCTTTTTCAGACGCTAGCGGGGGTTAAAACCGCCCCGTTAGCAGCCGAATAGCGCTGCTAAAACGACAGTAAAACAGCACTAAGTATAGCGCTGCTTTACCGCCGACGCCACTCCCACCCCAGTGTGAAAGGGGCCTAACTCAGTGTTAGTGCTGACTGATCTTCAGCTTGTGCTGAAATTGTTCTGACTTGTGTCCTGCTGCTTGTGTCTTTGTTACTGACCTCTGATCTGATCTCAGATTTTGATCTATATAGCTGCTTACCACGTCCTGACCCTCGCTTCATCTATGACTCTGATTCGGCTTATGACTTTGTACCTCACTGTCCTCTTGCTGCTGACCCCAGTTACCTCTGTGTCTCTGCTACCGTTTCTGATTTGGCTCCATGCTATTACTAAGTGCCAGCTCTGGATGCATCTAGAATCAGCTCCAACCATCTATGTGTGTTCCTGTTGGCTGCTCTCTGGGATCCCTTTTAGACACCTTCCTCCTGAATCTGTGGCTCAATCGTAGTTCCCCTCTGACCTCTTTTGGTTCTCCCTGGGGTGCTGCTGTTCCCTCGACTGATTCTCTAGATCAGAGGTTCTGCTGGATCTTCCAAGTATGCATCTCCAATCCAAAGTCCTGCTAGTAACATCTACTAGCACCCCAGTTCCTCCTGTCACTTGGCACTGTCTGTTCCACTTTCTGAGGTTCTTGGGCTGCTGATACAAGAGAGGCCAACCTCGTCATCTAAAAAATGACCTAAAAAAATTTACTTTTCTTGAATTCCTTATAGCTGTATATCTGCTGTATGAGAGGCACTACTCCCTGTAATTAATAGTCCTATAAAATTTGGTTGTCCGGTGATGTCGGTGATGTCCTCACTGCACTGCTTCCTGGACAGGATTCTGCACTGCATGCATCTCCCTGCTTCTGCTTCATTTATTCTGTAGACAGCACTGACAAGAGGAAGTAAATCCCAGCCTCAGAACCTGCAGAACAAGGCATGGTAAGTCAGTAATATAAAAAAGATCTACTGCAGGGGAACCAAATGCCTTACTGACGACTAGTTGCCCTCTATCTTTATTTTTTATTTTTTTAGGCACAGCTTCCACAGTCCGAGTCCTATTTAATCACCAAATATCAAGCAGCTCTTGTGCAATGCAGAATATAAGCAATGAGCATATTATGTTCAACATTTATGCAAAACATATCAAAACAACATAGCTGAAGTGTGCTACTAGTGTTATTTTCACTAGAATAATGAATAGTATAGAGGACTTAAAAATAGGGAGGTTTGAGAGGTGTGTATTTTTCTCTGTTTCCACAGAGACCAAATGTGATATTTCCACCTACAGTGGAAATTCCTTTTAATTACCTGCCATATTTTATTACCAAGAAAAATAATGTTCAATAAACAAATGCAGTATAAATTGCAAGTCTATAAAAAAATCTATAAAAACATAAATAATTAAAACTGATACTAAAGCTTTGTCAAATCTGTATATTGTGAAAAATTAAAACATAACCATGAAAATGTATGATAATATACACAATTCACTGGAGTTGATTTCAAAAACCTATACTGATTCCTATCCTAAATGACTTATTACATAATCAGGGATTTTGTTTCAGTGACTGATCACAGAAAGTCATTTTGTTCACAAAAATAGTGTACCATTATCATCATGACTTTTTGCAGCCTTATTCATTTTGTATGTGATCTAATTTAGTGATTAAAATAGAGTGGTGAAAGGTCCATAAAATGAAATATTGATAATACCAGATAAACTCCAGACTGCATTTTTATTAGATCAATATCTAAAAGTTGAGAGCTTTTCAGCAGGGAGCGTGTTAAGTGGCATCCTTGCATTATCTCTCTGCTGAGCCTCCTCCAGCAAGAGAATAAAGAAAACAGAAGAGGAGCCAAGAACAGAACAGACCAAATTTATAGTGCAGCAGAATGCTGTTAATATGCTAGTGATGTCTGGATCTTCCTAGCTGAGCTATCATCAAGGGACAAGCTGCTATTCTGGCACTATGAGCGCTCTTCAAACTACGGCATAGCCTTCATATCAACCTGCCAGACTGGCACCCCCTGCTTACAGGTTTCTCAGAAGGTATTCATCACTGTCCTTATCACTTCCAAACATCTGACACACCGAGAAGTGTATTATCCTTTTTAAAGGAGCAGAGCTTGGTAAAAAAAAAAAATTCTCTTCCCTCTAAGGCATGTTCAGGAGAATCCGACAAACTGGGGTTTTGGATTAAAGTCATAGACTCACAACACTGTATTGTGTTAAAGTGGTGTTGCCACCAAAAAAAAAAAAAATTGCTTAAAAATCATAAAAAAAAATGTAAAAAAATGATTGCAAAAAAAAAAAAAATTTACTCACCTCTCAATGCCTGTTGCTAGGGGGTCCCTCGTAGTCTGCCACCTTCAGTGCCCGGGCACTGACATCACTTCCCCATCGGCGCCGCACAGTCATCTGGGACCTGTCACGTGCCCCCGATGACTGAGCGTCATATCACGGCACACGGCGCCGCTCGCACAGTGGGTGCCCGGCTGTGAAGCCACAGCCGGGTGCCCACAGTAATGCCCCGTACACACGGTCGGATTTTCCGATGGAAAATGTCCTATCGGACCATGTTGTCGGAAATTCCGACCGTGTGTGGGCTCCATTGGACTCTTTCCGCTCTCAAATTTTCCGACAACAAAGTCCTATCGGACTTTTTCCGATCGTGTGTAGCGAATTCCGATGGACAAAGTGCCACGCATGCTCAGATCACATTACAAGACCAAAGCAATTGGCTACTAGCCTCTACGTAGTCCCGTCGTACGCAACGAATGTCACCACGTTCAGGATGATCGGCTTTTCCGACAACTTTGTCTGACCGTGTGTATGCAACACCAGTGTCGCACAAAATCCGTCAGAAAAAATCCGACAGATTTTGTGGTCGGAATTTCCGACCGTGTGTGAGGGGCATTAGAATGCCGGCGCCGCGAGCGGAGCGGGGAACGAGGGGGGGCTTCGTTCCCCCGCATCGCTGGACTCTGGGACAGGTAAGTGTCCGATTATTAAAAGTCAGCAGCTGCAGTATTTGTAGCTGCTGACTTTAAAAAAAAAAATTTTAGTGGGCCCTCCTCTTTAAGTGAAAAGTAAAGCATCATAAAACCCCGTCAGTAGGATTAAGGTAATTACAGTGTGATGTACCAATGTATTATTGATAACTCCAGGCAACAAGTAAAAGTAGTCAGTAAACTGTTAATGCTAGCCAAGAAAATGTCCAGTATTTTGAAATCAAACTCCCTTTAGCCAGATTAGGAGCATTCTGACATTGATTCTTTGGTGGCTTCACAGCCTCTTGCCATGATACTCTGGCCTCCCCCTCATGCTTCAATAAGTGTGGGAAAAGCTTCAGTGGGCTGGGAGACAATGTGATATTGGAAGCAAAGCATACACAACTGTATATAATCACAAGCTCAGATTCTGTGGTTATTCAGAGGATGATAGTGTCATCTACAGGGATTTACCAAGCAGGTGCAGAAGATGAATAGGTTGAAAATGAGTAATTCATCAGGTTATGTCTATGCTCGTGCCTAGCATATATTGCTGCCAATGGCACATGATTAAAAAAAAAAAATACAAAATGGGCAGTAAACAAAAAATAAAAAAAATAAATTGAAACACAGAGCACCAGGCCTTTATGACAAAATTCAATCACATGAAGCACTAGGCAACACTGGGAGTAAACAAAAAAAAAAAATAAATTGAAACACAGAGCACCAGGCCTTTATGACAAAATTCAATCACATGAAGCACTAGGCAACACTGGGAGTTATAAATAGAATGGGATCCCCGAACTGGAAACACTCCAGCCAGTAGGCCTTGAAAACAGGCAATGTTTCAGAGAAGTACAACTCAAAGATGGGAGCACTGGGATGGCACAGTAATAGAGTTGCCACCTCATCCCTTTAAACCTGAACACATATGAATTACACAGGTTCTGAGGCTAGTATAATGCAGATAAGGCACCAAGTGAGTTTAATTACCACCTTAATCAGCCACAGAACCTGTGTAATTAATACGTGTTCGGGTTTAAAGGGATGAGGTGGCAACCCTACACAGTAAGCCCTCCAAGCAGGAAAATAGTTCACAGCAATGGGGCTGTATACTTTACTAATACTGGTTAGTCCCCACCTTGTTTGAGTGTATGAGTGTTAGTTCATTGGACTCAGTATGGTACTTTACAAGTATAAATGGAAAAGTTCCTTCTGAGTGACTCTGGCTTCTCCACCTACACTTATGCCCTGTACACACAATAGGATTTTCCAATGGTAAATGTGTGATAGGACCTTGTTGTCGGAAATTCTGACCGTGTGTAGGCTCCATCACACATTTTCCACAGGAATTTCTGTCACACAAAATTTGAGATCTGGTTCTCAAATTTTCCGACAACAAAATCCATTGTCGGAAATTCCGATCGTGTGCACACAATTGCCACGCATGCTTTGAATCAAGCAGAAGAGCAGCACTGGCTATTGAACTTAATTTTTTCTCAGCTCGTCGTACGCGTTATATGTCACTGCGTTCTTGACGTTCAGAATTTCCGACCAACTTTGTGTGACCGTGTGTATGCAAGACAAGTTTGAGCCAACATCCGTCGGAAAAAATACTATGGATTTTGTTGTCGGAAAATCCTATCATGTGTACAGGGCATAAGATGACACTGCATATTATTTTTAGCACAGATATTGTCTTCATGCAGAGCACACATTTGAAGGGTAATAAATCAAGATTAGGGGCATTGTCTGCTTTGGTTTACCGTTAAATCCGATACCAGATCTGGGAGATTTGCCCTTTGAGATAAAGAAACATATACACAGCAGGTTTCTCTCTGAGCAAATCTAATCTTTATTCTTGGGTGTCGATATAAGAGGGCTTTTCAGAAAGTACCGCCCTTTAACAGATTATCCAATCATATACAGAGACGCACAAGTACAGGCTGACGCCCACAGTGAAACTAATTATTTCTAAAATATCACGTGCTTTACGAGAAATGAAACTCAACAAGAAGATTACAGTATTATGGAAAAACGAAACTAGAATAGCATGACGTGAGCATATTTCACAAAATGGATGTTAGAGACACACAAAATGGAAGCTGACTATAATACAAAAGAAGTAGTTAAACTAAATATCCCTTCAATCCCCTCTTAGATCATATAAGATGATCTCTACATTCTATGTTGTGCTTTAATACTTCTTTGGGGCTGTGGCATAGATTGCCTGATGACTCTTCATGTATGTCATGTGAGATGGAACCTTATCATCAGGAGATCGAAGGTGCGCAATTATGTAAGTGCAACATTTAAAACAGAGGTAAAGAATCAGAGCAAGGATAAGTACCATAACAAGGACAATGTCTTTTAACCATAAAAATATACCTCCAAGCTCAAATCCTGCATTGGCAAATGGGCTCCATGTTTTAGCAATGTCCCTAGCTTCCTGCTGGAGCTGGCCTCTAGTGGATGTCCCCCTTTTATAATCCCCTACCATTCCCATGACAGATAACAAGGATACAAGGTAACACCATCCCTTAACATGGAGGGGCACCCAGGGATAACACACTTTCCTACAACATACATGGATACTTTGTCCCAGTGCAAAAGGTCTCTTAGCGACAAACTCATGAGTGTACTTGTCCTGTGTTGCGATTTATAAATTAGTGTAATATTTCACCTACATTTTTAGAGAAAAAGAAAAAGTTATGCAAAGTACAGTTTAACCCTGGGTCAATTACTTGAAACAGTGAGCAGGCAGGGGCAGAGACTCCGGATTCGCACATGGAGATATTAAATATTGACCTGCTGCAGAAAGAGGGGTTAGTCTGTGTCTCATTCCCTAAATTAAAACACCAAACAGGGGAATGACTTCTACCTGCTATTGGAAAGGTAACAATGTTGTTTATGTACAGAGTGGATATGTTAGTCAAGAATACAGGATTTATATAACCGTTTGCGCAGCGCTTAATATGCTACATATTCAACATTCTTCATACCCTGATTTTTTTAGCATAAGCATACTTAAATTTTAGCAAAAGCATCTTATCAGTAAAACTATCTCCAATCTCTCTCTTGGTTCTAGCTTGTGTCAATATAATGTTCTTGTGTGTGTGTGTGTGTTTGTGTTCCCACAGATACTTTTAATTGCACCCAAATCTTCAGGGTGGTAGATACAGTTAGTGGTGATCCAGGTGGGTAGGAACACTGTCAGAGAGATCAGGATTAGTGGGCAGAATGCCTTGTCAGAAGTCTGTGGTGAAGTAAGCAAGGTCATCTTCTCTGGCCGGACCTGCTTTCCCAGGAACTCCTTCATCTGCTTGGACTTCTGCTTGAGGGCCTCCTGTATCCAAGGTCTCCTTCCTGCTCTTGGGGCTTTGGGCAACCTTTTTCACTCTGTTGGCATGGATCCAGGACTGGCAATTTTTCACTAGGATGACTGTTCTGGTCACTGCAACCACTGTGGTAGGAGGTCCAAAGGATACTCTTGCTTCTTATTTCTGTTCAGCTGTTGGACCACCACGGTGTCTCCCAATTTGAAGGGGTGAGTAGTTTCCTGTGAAGAAAAAGAAAAAGGTGCGAGCAACATTTCTCTCAACTGTTTACAATGTTTCAACCAATTACCTTACATATTCTTCCTGTAATAAGTCTAAATCTCCCTTTTCTATCATTAAATGTGCTCTGGCCCATGGGGTGGGGAAAAATCGACCCATCAAGACATCAAAACGTGAATACACTGTTGTCTTGGAAGGGTCATTCTTATTTCTGCCAGGACTGCTGGGAGGACCTTCTTCCAGTTGGCAAAGGTTCCTCCTGTGGCCTTTCTTATTTTGTCTTTTTATTTGTTCTGTTTATTCTTTCTACTATCCCTGAGCTTTGAGGGTGTTGGGGAATGTGAAACTTCCGTTCTATCTTGAGAGTTTTTACCCAGTCCTGGCAGACCATTGATACAAATGTAGGTCCATTGTCTGTCTGAGTTTATAAGAAGTGGGCATCCCCATCGAGGAATAATTTCCTGAACGAGGATCCTCACTACTGTTTGTGCATCTTCTTTTGTGGTGACAAAAAGTTCAACTTAACTTGAGAACTTGTCCACAATTTCCAAAAAATATTCCTGTCTTTTGCCTAGTTTGGGCATGTGTGTGAAGTCAATCTGCAAATGTGTAAAAGGAATTGTTGGATATATCAGGTGTTCATGTTCGGCCTTGTGTGGGTTGTTCCTGATACATGTGATGCATCTTGCTACATAAAATTGGCCAGGAAAGTTCTGTAATGTAAAAGTCTTTCTCCAATAGTTCACACGTGGCTTTCCAGCCTCTGTGACCTATTCCATGGAACTGGGAAATAAAAATGATGCATAAAAAGTGATGCACTAGCTACAAAAGTGATGCACTAGCTACTGGTATACATGGCTTCCCCTCTTTGCAGAGAAATCCAGTCTTTGGATCTTTCTGCACACCTATTTTGTCCCAACCTCTGAGATCAGCTTCGTTTGCCATACCTGCAAATCTGAAAGAACCTGATCAAAAAACAAAAAACAAAAAGAAAACAACAATTCTGGTACTAGCATGGGCATTTGGATCTGTGCATTTTGTGAAGTAGCAGCTTGTTTAGCAGCTAATCAGCCAGAGCATTTCCCTTGGCTATCTGTTTGTTGGCCTGTGTATGCTCTGCAGTGTTGTGGAAGATACATCAGACCTGGGTGATGTGTCTTGGTGAATGAGGTCTATGCAATCATGTTGTGGCACAACCTCATTCTGCTCTCCTTTTAATCCTAAAAGGGCATTTGGATTGGTGCTGGTCCTGAAGTGGGAGAAGCATATTTGATGTGCAATTTTTGATTGGACATCAAGATCAACTCATAGCCGCTCAACCTTTTGAGCAGACATGTGCTGCGTATGTACATTTTTCATACATTGTGGGTGGTGTGAAGTGTAGTGTCGTGCCCCAGAGTGAAAGAAGTGGCCATCTCAAAACCATCATCGAATAGGATGCCTCTGAGACACACAGGCATGCCTTGAACCTGCACCGGAACCATCTTTGAAAAAAATAATAGGGCGCAACTTGCCTCCAAGCTCCTGAGCGAGGACACCTGACACGTCCTTACAATTTTCCCTTGCAAACAAATGAAACATTTTTCCTGCAAACTAATTAAACATTTTTCCTAGTTAGGGAGGCCGAGCCCTGGAGCCATTACCATAGCATTTTTCAAATACACAAAAGCATTGCCCATTTCATTTGACCATTTTATACAATCTGGCATGTGTAAACCTGTGGCTTGTCTCAGGAGATTGTAGTAGGAACAGTCAGGTACTCATTGGCGGCAGTAACCAATCATAATTACCAAGAAAGGTGAACATGTCTTTCTTAGCAAGTGGGCGGGGCAGACCCACAAGAGCCATAGCTATTCTGTGATTGACTTTCCTTTCTCCTTTTGAGAGTACAAACCAAAATATTCAACCTTTTCTGACACCATTGAAATTTTTCTTTGACACTTTGTGACCACTTTCAAAAATACATTTCAAAAGATCTCTCCCATCCTCCAGGGCGGCCACTCGAGTAGAACTGCAGACGAGGAATTCATCCACATACTGCAGCAGGGATGAACAATGTCCTGGTATCCAAGCTCTGAGAGTAGTTTGGAATAGGCTACAAGGGAGTCTATATATAGCCCTGGGGCATTCTGCACCATGTTAGTTGGCGGTTTTAAAAAAAAAACATGAAGCAAAGATTGGTTGTGCCTCCTCATCCACAGGGACGGAAATAAAAATGCGTTCAATAAATCAATCACAATAAAATACTCTGCATCGTAATGTATGGCGGTAAATATTGATGGCACATCAGGCACTTTTGGGGCAATCGGTACAACTAGGCCATCGATGGCCCTCAGGTCTTGTACAAACCTATAGTCACAATTGCCTTCTTTACTTTCTTACCTTCTCTTTTGTTAATATAGAACAAGGTAATTTCCCTTTAAGATCCCTTTTATAAAAAGAAATCTTCTTTCTTTTTTTTTTTTTTCTTTGTGTGTGCCCTGGTGTTTCAAACTCATTCTGCTTTTTTCTGTGTCCTTGTGTCTGTGCTGCTCCTATCTGGTTTATGGAATGTGAGGGGGGAGGAAGCGGGCGCCTGATAAAGGCATGGAGAAAGTTAATTTAACCTCTAAATTCACCATTCCATGGCTCTGCTAACCTATCTTGGGCAGCTTTTGGGCTAGGATGCCATAGGGAGCCCCGGGCCAGCCAGAGATCTCCCACAGCATCTTATTTATAGACAAGCTTCATACATTATTATTTACAACCAAACACATTTTTATTTATTTTTTTCTTTCAAATTATTTTTTATTTTTGGCAGAGTGCCAACAGGTTCAAACAGTACTTGCAAGTTCTGTACTGCCAATGCCGCAAACAATTCTTCACAATATCTATTAGCTTAGTGAGATATAAGTACTTGAACCATGTTGGCAAAAAGCCAAACATCCCGATCTTCACTTTCCCTGCATAGCAGCAAAATGAATCATTACCTTTAAGAAAATATTACTAACACTGCTATTTTTCTGCTAACTTTCTAGTCAAAACATTCATACATAAATCATTAAGAATAAACATCAATACATCACCGGATACTGTAGCACTACTCTGTGTTTCGATCTGGAACTTCCATCAATCACAAAAGAACCCGGAATTCATAGGAAGGCACGTCTGTCGCTCTTAAATCTAAGTCCTATGATAACACGGAGCAGTGGAAGGCGTTGTCTTACCTTACAAACGCTGACAAATTCCACACAGACAGTTTACAAGTTAGCTTATCATCTACGCAAAGATAAGAAAAGCAAAGAGATCGGTTTTGTCCAGCACACCTTAGCAGACTTCTTGTTTTGTTTTGTAATTACAGTACTGTATTATCATTGACCTATGGTCAATCCTGGCACCCTCCCGGGGTCCACATTAACGACTGTCCACCCACGAACAGACGGCTGCGGCAGACTTATAATGAGGACTACACAGAATCCTCCCTGTTCACACTGAACAGATGCTTTCTTATAAAGCATATGCTATTACTCAGAATAGCTCTTATCTAATGGGCTTCCTAAAGCCCATCCAGCCCCCCCAGGGCTGGCGCTGTTGTCTCAACAGCGCTTGACTTTCTTCAAAGTCTAAAAACTATTTCTACATAAATCACAGGTCCCGTTAAAGGAACGATTTCTACATAAATCACAGGTCCCGTTAAAAGAGAGTTGTAGGCTTAGCACTGGACACATATGAATAGAGAGGGGAATTTTGCATAGCATGCCACATCCTATATATAAATGAAAAAAGTGAGGGTTCCCCTAAGGGTTTGGACTTTTAAGGCATGCTCAATTTGTGACCCCAGACAAAACATAAGATAATATGTATTCGAAAAGTATTTATTACAGCATTATATATAAAAAAGAGGAAAATTGTTTTGACAATATTACAATAAAAAACCTATTGAAATATTTGAACAGTATTTGATAAGAAAATACAATGTATTACATCGATATAAATTGTGGGCGTTGACTCAAAACTGACGCGTTTCGGAGGTTTATTTAAACAAATTTTTCCTCCTTCTTCAGAGGTAGGAGCACACCAATCCTAATATCTAAAAGATATTATGGTAAAGCAAATTGTCAAAAAGGTGAACCTCAATAGTTATAATGATATTCACAAAACAAAACAGAACAGTTTTTTGCATATAGGTACACATGTAGACGTAATAGATTTACATACCGTTTCCAAGAATATTCCAATATGATTAAAAACAATGGCTGGGAGGAGGAGCTTCCTATTCTGGACTTTCTTAGAGTGTAATTCAATCGAAAGCTTGTATCCATATATTGGTTTTGATGGCTCACCGGGATTTATATCTGTATCTCCGGTGGTTAAAGTCCCTGGACTAATTGTCCTGGCGTGATGGCGATAAGGGGCGTCTGTGAGACACACTGAGGTCGGGTATGGTGACCCTGATAAATCAAAACATTTATAAGTATTTGTACAACGAGGGTAAATTAGATCCAAAATATAATAAAGAAAGCCACTCAAGGGATATTGCGTGTATTTTTCACAGACCTGTATACTGTGTTTCTAAATAAATCTTCGTCGGATTAAGCTGATAGTTTTGGTATCATAGGTGGTTCGATGGGTCTGGGAAGAGAATTAATCAGAGATGTCCAGGGTAAAAAAACCATAGTCACCAGCGAATAACCCCCCTGAAAAGAAAAGGGATTCCCACATATAGGGCTATGCAGAGTTAGATTGTGGCTGAGGGATGTAACTATGTTTTAGTTGTATTTATATTTGTATATATAAAGAGTGTTAGTGGATACATTGTATGTATGCTTTTATGTGTTTTTTTACAAAGAAAACATTACTCACCACATCCAAATTATTTTAGATGGAGTGATTGATTGCCTTATTTTTCAACATATGTCCCAGTTTGCATTCCAGTAATTTTCCATAGAAAGCAAGGTAGAGGAAATTCTATTAAATAGCAGGGGGCCTGTGAGCCACAATCTAATAGCCAGTGCAGAGCATAGTAACAGATCCTCAACAATTGGTTCACAACCCAGCAGGGATTATGATACCAAATAGAACGTGTGTATACCAACAGTGAAAACAGCCCGACAGTGAAGATTGAGGGCATTCTATAATTATTGAAATCCAAATTTTAAAGAAAAATAAAAAGGCAAAGAGACTTTTATTTACCCATCCAGTTATTTCAGGTCCGCTCGTCTCCTCCTCAGATTGACAACTGCAATCTGCTGAGTGAGACGGGCGGTCTATTTAAATCCAATTCCCCGCCTAGCAATCAGCTGTTGTCGATACAGCCGATTGCGGAATGGCAGGGGAATGTTACAGCGCCTTCCTAGCTCGGCCCCCCGAGTGCTGCGCGCGCATCCGGGTCACGCGCACCAATCGGTGGTGCGTATTGTGACCCGGACACGCCCACAGCTCCCGCCGGCACGTCAAGCTTCAACGGCGAGCAGCGTGTGCTCGCCAGGTGAAGCAATATGGGGTCCCGTCGCCAAACATTGACGTCGGAAATCCCCAGTATGCCGCTCCGTCCATTCCGAAGAGTGGGCGGGCGGCTGGGCGTGCCGGGCGGCTCACTAGACAGCCCCTCGTCTTGAATCACTACCATGTATATATCAAAAGTGGAGAGTTGACGTCATTGGAAGCTCCTTCAGCCAGGCATTTCACAGCAAGTCTAAAGTACAGAAGGAAGAGAGCAGACAAAAGGGGAACGGGGAGTACAAAAAGAGGCAATTATACAGATGAATCGTGACACAGTAGCATATACAGACATATTATTGCCTAGAAATTTATAAAGATCTGGAAGATAAATGCCAAGAAAGCAGTTATATGAGTAGACTGTGGCAGCTAACATATGTACACATATTGTTGCATCAAGGTCTATATAGATTTAAAACATAACACCATAGTGTACTACCGCAATTATATAGGTGAATCATGACAAAATGGCATGTACAGACATATTGTTGCCTAAAAATTCCCATAGATTTAAAAAATAATTCCAGAGAAGGCAATTATATAGATAGACTGTATCGACTAGTATATATATAAACATATTGTTGCCTCAAGATCTATATATATTTAAAGCATAACACCATAGTATAATACCGCAGAAGCGTATAGTGAGTCATCATACATTACTTTTGTTTGTTCATTCCCAGATTTAAGAAACTGGATGCCGTAAATTGGAGTGCTTCCAATAGTTATTCCAAAAAAGAGGAGACATTGTCTCCAAAAGATACATTGTATATTCTCAAAGTTATATATAGCATACAGAATCGAGAAAAAAGGCATATTGGAGTATCAGAGTGTAGTTGTTATGTTATCCCTAAGACGGGCCTTAGACCTTGACTAATTGCGGTAGTACACTATGGTGTTATGTTTTAAATCTATATAGACCTTGATGCAACAATATGTGTACATATGTTAGCTGCCACAGTCTACTCATATAACTGCTTTTTTGGCATTTATCTTCCAGATCTTTATAAATTTCTAGGCAATAATATGTCTGTATATGCTACTGTGTCACGATTCATCTGTATAATTGCCTCTTTTTGTACTCCCCGTTCCCCTTTTGTCTGCTCTCTTCCTTTTGTATTTTAGACTCGCTGTGAAATGCCTGGCTGAAGGAGCTTCCAATGACGTCAACTCTCCACTTTAGATATATACATGGTAGTGATTCAAGACGAGGGGCTGTCTAGTGAGCCGCCCGGCACGCCCAGCCGCCCGCCCACTCTTCGGAATGGACGGAGCGGCATACTGGGGATTTCCGACGTCAATGTTTGGCGACGGGACCCCATATTGCTTCACCTGGCGAGCACACGCTGCTCGCCGTTGAAGCTTGACGTGCCGGCGGGAGCTGTGGGCGTGTCCGGGTCACAATACGCACCACCGATTGGTGCGCGGGACCCGGATGCGCGCGCAGCACTCGGGGGGCCGAGCTAGGAAGGCGCTGTAACACTCCCCTGCCATTCCGCAATTGGCTGTATCGACAACAGCTGATTGCTAGGCGGGGAATTGGATTTAAATAGACCGCCCGTCTCACTCAGCAGATTGCAGTTGTCAATCTGAGGAGGAGATGAGCGGACCTGAAATAACTGGATTTTTATTTAAAATTTGGATTTCAATAATTATAGAATGCCCTCAATCTTCACTGCCGGGCTGTCTTCAGTGGCATTTAGGGGGGTTATTCGCTGGTGACTATGGTTTTTTTTATATATTTTGGATCTAATTTACCCCCTTTGTACAAATACTTACAAATGTTTTGATTTATCAGGGTCACCATACCCGACCTCAGTGTGTCTCACAGACGCCCCTTATCGCTATCACGCCAGGACAATTAGTCCAGGGACTTTAATCACCGGAGATACAGATATAAATCCCGGTGAGCCACCAAAACCAATATATGGATACAAGCTCTTGATTGAATTACACTCTAAGAGTCCAGAACAGGAAGCTCCTCCTCCCAGTCATTGTTTTTAATCATATTGGAATATTCTTGGAAACGGTATGTAAATCTATTACGTCTACATGTGTACCTATATGCAAAAAACTGTTCTGTTTTGTTTTGTGAATATCATTATAACTATTGAGGTTCACCTTTTTGACAATTTGCTTTACCATAATATCTTTTAGATATTAGGATTGGTGTGCTCCTACCTCTGAAGAAGGAGAAAAAATTTGTTTAAATAAACCTCCGAAACGCGTCAGGTTTGAGTCAACGCCTACAACTTATATCGATGTAATACATTGTATTTTCTTATCTAATACTGTTCAAATATTTCAATAGGTTTTTTATTGTAACATTGTCAAAACAATTTTCCTCTTTTTTATATATAATGCTGTAATAAATACTTTTCGAATACATATTATCTTATGTTTTGTCTGGGGTCATAAATTGAGCATGCCTTAAAAGTCCAAACCCTCAGGGGAACCCCCACTTTTTTCATTTATATATAGGATGTGGCATGCTATGCAAAATTCCCCTCTCTATTCATATGTGTTCAGTGCCAAGCCTACAACTCTCTTTAACTATTAGGTAGTAGATACCATTCCCCGCCCAGGCCAGCGTTGAACACATACTACGATCAGTACCATTATCTAAACTTTGCGATAAGGATACTTATCTATTCATTTATATATTTTTTCTTTTCTTTTTAAATTTGCGTAGACACATATAGACGATCCATCTTTTTAGAAAAACTCAGTTTCAAATATGACAGAATTCACGGGCAGTGAGTGGAAATCCCTCATGGAAGGGTATCTAAAGGAATTCGGCAATAAAGAGGAAATCGATGCTGAGATATCATCGTTATTTTTCAAACTGTCAAAAATTCTGGAAAGGAAATCTACTCTTTTCTGGCATTCTAGATCTTTTGAAAATTAGATCCAAGAAGACATTAACCCCTTGGGACTCAGAGTCCAGATCTTCCCCACATTGGAAGGTCTGGACTCTGACTTCAAAACAAAATGGGAAGAAATCTTGAAAGTCTGTTCGCGTAGCTTGATGGAAACCCTGATAGAGGAATACAACAAGAGATCATCGGCCCTAGACCTCGAAATAATTAATATTTGTGGCAAATTACAAAAACTTAAAACCCACAAACCCATAACAAACAGAGAAGAAAAACTAAAAACCCACTTAGAGACTTTTAATAAAGTCATCCTTGGGAAGAAAAGCTTCAAATTCAATCGTGACAGGGACGCCTTTAAAAATGGCAGGGCATATAAATGGACACAATACAATTATAGAGGTAGCTTTATTAGGGACGGCTCGAGCTCTGGAAAACCCTGGAATAAAAATCAGGGCACTCTCCCTCACCCAAACACTATTTCGCACGTAACCCAGAAAACTAAGGCGAACCACAGTAATAAACGCCAATACCAGAGTGATTCGCCGGAAGGCCACTTGGCTAAGAAATCCTCACCCTTAATTCCCACTTATAAAATAACACCCACACCCAATAGTAGTAATATAGACACAAATACCACATCTAACTCCCAGGCATCCACTACTAGAGTAACTCACAAGAAAACACCAGCACTAACCAACAATGGTGGCACAGAATCCTTTGAGACCCTCTCCAGTGATCCCTCTTTTTTAGAGAAGATCCTGGCGGGGGTACAACCATCTCTCATCAACCCAAATACGTACACACAGGTCAACCTATAGACACCAACACTTCTTCTGACACATCTATTGTGTCGGACTTTAATATAATTAATCTTTCATCTCACGTACTTTCCACAGATGAGACCTCTTTACTTAAGAGAGGCCTCAATTTTTGTCCACATCAAAACACCAATAAATTTGATGTTTATAAAGACTTGCAGTTATATGTTAGAAAACTAATTCTAAAAAAACTATTCGATAAACAGGGGGCTCCTTCAGAGTGTACCCCTCAAGAAAATCAAGCACTAAACCACCTGATATCACTTTTAGAGGAGAGTGACCCAGCCGATCTCATCGACCGGATCGATCTCCAAAAAATTCTGGAATCTGTGGATAAAGAGGATCCACGGGTTACTAAAAACACGTCAAAGCTTAAAAAGAAATCAGATTTCTGCCCAGCCCCGAGCACGAATGCCAATGCAACAGCTTTCCTTAAACTGGTGGATAAAGACTTAAATAAATTAAAAATCTCCACCCCTGCAAAAACCAATCTAACGAAAAATGAAATTTTAGCTTTAGAAAATCTGGCCAAAAACACCAACATTGTAATAAAGTCATCAGATAAAGGGGGCAATGTTGTCATCTTGGATAATGAACAATACACCAATATGTGTACTGACATTCTTAAAAACCACAATTGGTATAGACGTATGCCCAGCAGTATCATTAATAAATTTAATGGAGAATTCTACAAAATTGTTGACTCCGCCTTCAGAAACAATACTATCACTAAACAACTGTGGAAATTTATCCGCAATGATTTCCCCAAAACACCCACGTTCTATGCACTTCCCAAAGTTCATAAGAATAGAGAGAAACCACCTGGGAGACCTATTATTTCAGGGGTGGGCTCCATAAGCGAGAACGCTAGTCGATTAATCGACGAATTCCTTAAACCTTTTGTCATGAATCTACCGTCATACGTGAAGGACACCATGCACTTTTTACAAATCATAGACAACATTGTTGTACCGGACTATACATTACTAGTAACAATTGATGTTGAGGCACTTTATAGTTCCATTCCTCATAGTAAAGGTATAGCAGCAATTAAACACATTCTATCAAGTGACATTGGTGTCGATCCCGCATACGGTGAATTCATGACTACCTTACTTGAATTCATATTAGAGCATAATGCTTTTACCTTCAATGACTCCCACTACCTCCAGGTGCAGGGGGTAGCGATGGGGACTTGCTGTGCCCCATCCTACGCCAACCTGTACCTGGGGGAGTGGGAGAAAACGGTCCTAGACGATGAAGACTTGTCGATGTACACGGACCACATCCTGGGGTGGTACCGGTACATCGACGACATCTTCATCGTCTGGGACGGTCCATCGGATCTGCTACAACAATGCCTATCTAGGATGAATAGGAATGAATTCAACTTGAATTTTACTATGTCATACAGCTACACTAATATTGCGTTCTTGGATGTAGAAGTTTATAAGGGTGAGGAAGGCAAATTACTTACTAAACTTTATAGAAAACCAACAGCTGGGAATGCAATTTTGCATGCGACCAGCTTCCATCCAAAACCCTTACTAAACTCTATACCATACGGTCAATTCTTAAGAATCAGACGAAATTGTGCGGACGATAACATCTTTAAACAAGAGGCCGACAATCTCCGTGACCGTCTCCTGGAAAGGGGATACTCACATGCCTCATTGAAAAGGGCTTTTCAACAGGCCTGCATACGCAGTAGGGATCATCTCCTACACTCAAAAAAATCTAAAGATGACATTAACCCTTTGAGAATCATATCCAGATTCGGAAATCAGGAACAGCAAGTTAGAAAAATAGTACATAAATACTGGCACCTTCTAACCGAGGACCCCACTCTAGGCCCATATGTTACAGAAAAACCTTTATTTACATTCAGGAGAACCTCTTCCCTGAGAGATCAAATAACTAGCAGCGAATATAATGCCAACACTAAGATACACTGCAAATATAAAGGTACCTATATGTGTGGGTCATGCAAATATTGCAAATATATGTGGGTGGAGAAGAATCCTAAATTACCAGATGGCCAAATATTTAGAGCCAGACATTTTGGTAACTGCAGAACGTTAGGAGTCATCTATCTATTACAATGCGAGTGTTCCTGTTTCTATATAGGGAAAACCAAGCTGGAGTTCTGGAAAAGGGCCTACAGACACATTCACAGCATGAAAACATGTGATCCAGATCTCCCTCTTGGGAGACACACCACTACTATACATGCGGGTAAATTTCCAAACATTAAATTCCTTATTCTAGATCGCGTCCATCCCAATCCAAGAGGAGGAGATTGGAACAAATCTCTCCTCCAATTGGAAGCACGATGGATTTTCAAGCTTAGGGCAACCCACACTCCAGGCCTCAATGAGGCAATCTGGTTTAAACCATTTCTGGAAGGTTTTTCCTCTGGTGGGATGGAAAAATAAACAATCCCACCACCCTTTTGAAAATCACACTGTAACCATCCCTTCCCCTTCGGCTCTAGATGTTTCCTAGTACAATCTGGGACCATATACATAAACCCTGTATATAAAAATGCTGTGAATGTGACTCCAGGCCCGTCTTAGGGATAATATAACAACTACACTCTGATACTCCAATATGCCGTTTTTCTCGATTCTGTATGCTATATATAATTTTGAGAACATACAATGTATCTTTTGGAGACAATGTCTCCTCTTTTTTGGAATAACTATTGGAAGCACTCCAATTTACGGCATCCAGTTTCTTAAATCTGGGAATGAACAAACAAAAGTAATGTATGATGACTCATTATACGCTTCTGCGGTATTATACTATGGTGTTATGCTTTAAATATATATAGATCTTGAGGCAACAATATGTTTATATATATACTAGTCGATACAGTCTATCTATTTAATTGCCTTCTCTGGAGTTATCTTTTAAATCTATGGGAATTTTTAGGCAACAATATGTCTGTAAATGCCATTTTGTCATGATTCACCCATATAATTGCGGTAGTACACTATGGTGTTATGTTTTAAATCTATATAGACCTTGATGCAACAATATGTGTACATATGTTAGCTGCCACAGTCTACTTATATAACTGCCTTCTCGACATTTATCTTCCAGATCTTTATAAATCTCTAGGCAATAATATGTCCGTATATGCCACTGTGTCACGTTTCATCTGTATAATTGCCTCTTTTTGTACTCCCCGTTCCCCTTTTGTCTGCTCTCTTCCTTCTGTATTTTAGACTCGCTGTGAAATGCCTGGCTGAAGGAGCTTCCAATGACGTCAACTCTCCACTTTTGATATATACATGGTAGTGATTCAAGACGAGGGGCTGTCTAGTGAGCCGCCCGGCACGCCCAGCCGCCCGCCCACTCTTCGGAATGGACGGAGCGGCATACTGGGGATTTCCGACGTCAATGTTTGGCAACGGGACCCCATATTGCTTCACCTGGCGAGCACACGCTGCTCGCCGTTGAAACTTGACGTGCCGGCAGGAGCTGTGGGCGTGTCCGGGTCACAATACGCACCACCGATTGGTGCGCGGGACCCGGATGCGCGCGCAGCACTCGGGGGGCCGAGCTAGGAAGGCGCTGTAACACTGCCCTGCCATTCCGCAATCGGCTGTATCGACAACAGCTGATTGCTAGGCGGGGAATTGGATTTAAATAGACCGCCCGTCTCACTCAGCAGATTGCAGTTGTCAATCTGAGGAGGAGACGAGCGGACCTGAAATAACTGGATGGGTAAATAAAAGTCTCTTTGCCTTTTTATTTTTCTTTAAAATTTGGATTTCAACAACTATAGAATGCCCTCAATCTTCACTGCCGGGCTGTCTTCACTGTTGGTATACACACGTTCTACTTGGTATCACAATCCCTGCTGGGTTGTGAACCAATTGTTGAGGATTTTTTACTATGCTCTGCACTGGCTATTAGATTGTGGCTCACAGGCCCCCTGCTATTTAATAGAATTTCCTCTACTATGGAAAACTACTGGAATGTAAACTGGGACATATGTTGAAAAATAAGGCAATTAATTACTCCAACTAAAAAAATTTAGATATGGTGAGCAATGCTTTCTTTGTAAAAAAACACATAAAAGCATACATACAATGTATCCACTAACACTCTTTATATATACAAATATAAATACAACTAAAACATAGTTACATCCCTCAGCCACAATCTAACTCTGCATAGCCCTATATGTGGGAATCCCTTTTCATTTAGGGGGGTTATTCGCTGGTGACTATGTTTTTTTTACCCTGGACATCTCTGATTAATTCTCTTCCCAGACCCATCGAACCACCTATGACACCAAAACTATCAGCTTAATCCGACGAAGATTTATTTAGAAACACAGTATACAGGTCTGTGAAAAATACACGTAATATCCCCTGAGTGGCATTTTTTATTATATTTTGGATCTAATTTACCCTCGTTGTATAAATACTCATAAATGTTTTGATTTATCAGGGTCACCATACCCGACCTCAGTGTGTCTCACAGACGCCCCTTATCGCTATCACGCCAGGACAATTAGTCCAGGGACTTCAACCACCGGAGATACAGATATAAATCCCGGTGAGCCATTAAAACCAATATATGGATACAAGCTTTCGATTGAATTACACTCTAAGAAAGTCCAGAATAGGAAGCTCCTCCTCCCAGCCATTGTTTTTAATCATATTGGAATATTCTTGGAAACGGTATGTAAATCTATTACGTCTACATGTGTACCTATATGCAAAAAACTCTTTTGTTTTGTTTTGTGAATATCATTATAACTATTGAGGTTCACCTTTTTGACAATTTGCTTTACCATAATATCTTCTAGATATTAGGATTGGTGTGCTCCTACCTCTGAAGAAGGAGAAAAAATTTGTTTAAATAAACCTCCGAAACGCGTCAGGTTTGAGTCAACGCCTACAACTTATATCGATGTAATACATTGTATTTTCTTATCCAATACTGTTCAAATATTTCAATAGGTTTTTTATTGTAACATTGTCAAAACAATTTTCCTCTTTTTTATATATAATGTTGTAATAAATACTTTTCGAATACATATTATCTTATGTTTTGTCTGGGGTCACAAATTGAGCATGCCTTAAAAGTCCAAACCCTCAGGGGAACCCCCACTTTTTTCATTTATATATAGGATGTGGCATGCTATGCAAAATTCCCCTCTCTATTCATATGTGTCCAGTGCTAAGCCTACAATTCTCTTTAACTATTAGGTAGTAGATACCATTCCCCGCCTAGGCTAGCATTGAACATATCTAAACTTTGCGATAAGGATACTTATCTATTCATTTATATTTTTTTTTTCTAATTTTGCATAGACATATATAGACGATCCATCTTTTTAGAAAAACTCCGTTTCAAATATGACAGAATTCACGGGCAGTGAGTGGAAATCCCTCATGGAAGGGTATTTAAAGGAATTCGGTAATAAAGAGGAAATCGATGCTGAGATATCATCGTTATTTTTCAAACTGTCAAAAATTCTGGAAAGGAAATCTACTCTTTTCTGGCATTCTAGATCTTTTGAAAATTAGATCCAAGAAGACATTAACCCCTTGGGACTCAGAGTCCAGATCTTCCCCACACTGGAAGGTCTGGACTCTGACTTCAAAACAAAATGGGAAGAAATTTTGAAAGTCTGTTCGCGTAGCTTGATGGAAACTCTGATAGAGGAATACAACAAGAGATCATCGGCCCTAGACCTCGAAATAATTAATATTTGTGGCAAATTACAAAAACTAAAAACCCACAAACCCATAACAAACAGAGAAGAAAAACTAAAAACCCATTTAGAGACTTTCAATAAAGTCATCCTTGGGAAGAAAAGCTTTAAATTCAATCGTGACAGGGACGCCTTTAAAAATGGCAGGGCATATAAATGGACACAATACAATTATAGAGGTAGCTTTATTAGGGATGGCTCGAGCTCTGGAAAACCCTGGAATAAAAACCAGGGCACTCTTCCTCACTCAAACACTATTCCGCACGTAACCCAGAAAACTAAGGCGAACCACAGTAATAAACGCCAATACCAGAGTGATTCGCCGGAAGGCCACCTGGCAAAAAAACCCTCACCTTTAATTCCCACTTATAAAATAACACCCACACCTAATAGTAACAATATAGACACAGACACCACATCCAACTCTCAGGCACCTACTACTAAAGTAATTCACAAGAAAATACCAGTTTCAACCAATAATGGTGGTACAGAATCCTTTGAGACCCTCTCCAGTGATCCCTCTTTTTTAGAGAAGATCCTGGCGGGGGTACAACCATCTCTCACCAACCCAAACACGTACACACAGGTCAACCTATAGACACCAACACTTCTTCTGACACATCTATTGTGTCGGACTTTAATATAATTAATCTTTCATCTCACGTACTTTCCACAGATGAGACCTCTCTACTTAAGAGAGGCCTCAATTTTTGTCCACATCAAAACACCAATAAATTTGATGTCTATAAAGACTTGCAGTTATATGTTAGAAAACTAATTCTAAAAAAACTATTTGATAAACAGGGGGTCTCCGCAAAATGTACCCCTCAAGAAAATCAAGCATTAAATCACCTTATATCACTTTTAGAGGAGAGTGACCCAGCCGATCTCATCGACCGGATCGATCTCCAAAAAATTCTGGAATCTGTGGATAAAGAAGATCCACGGGTCACTAAAAACACGTCAAAGCTTAAAAAGAAATCAGATTTCTGTCCAGCACCGAGCACGAATGCCAATGCAGCAGCTTTCCTTAAATTAGTAGATAAAGACTTAAACAAATTAAAAATCTCCACCCCTGTGAAAACCAATCTAACGAAAAATGAAATTTTAGCTTTAGAAAATCTGGCCAAAAACACCAATATTGTGATAAAATCGTCAGATAAAGGGGGCAATGTTGTCATCTTGGATAATGAACAATACACCAATATGTGTACTGACATTCTTAAAAACCACAATTGGTATAGACGTATGCCCAGCAGCATCATTAATAAATTTAATGGAGAATTCTACAAAATTGTTGACTCCGCCTTTAGAAACAATACTATCACTAAACAACTGTGGAAATTTATCCGCAATGATTTCCCTAAAACACCCACGTTCTATGCACTTCCCAAAGTTCATAAGAATAGAGAGAAACCACCTGGGAGACCTATTATTTCAGGGGTGGGCTCCATAAGCGAGAACGCTAGTCGATTAATCGACGAATTCCTTAAACCCTTTGTCATGAATCTACCGTCATACGTGAAAGACACCATGCACTTTTTACAAATCATAGACAACATTGTTGTACCGGACTATACATTACTAGTAACAATTGATGTTGAGGCACTTTATAGTTCCATCCCTCATAGTAAAGGTATAGCAGCAATTAAACACATCCTATCAAGTGACATTGGTGTCGATCCCGCATACGGTGAATTCATGACTACCTTACTTGAATTCATATTAGAGCATAATGCTTTTACCTTCAATGACTCTCACTACCTCCAGGTGCAGGGGGTAGCGATGGGGACTTGCTGTGCCCCATCCTACGCCAACCTGTACCTGGGGGAGTGGGAGAAAACGGTCCTAGACGATGAAGACTTGTTGATGTACACGGACCACATCCTGGGGTGGTACCGGTACATCGACGACATCTTCATCGTCTGGGACGGTCCATTGGATCTGTTACAACAATGCCTATCTAGGATGAACAGGAATGAATTCAACTTGAATTTTACTATGTCATACAGCTACACTAATATTGCGTTCTTGGATGTAGAAGTTTATAAGGGCGAGGAAGGTAAATTACTTACTAAACTTTATAGAAAACCAACAGCTGGGAATGCAATTTTGCATGCGACCAGCTTCCATCCAAAACCCTTATTAAACTCTATACCATACGGTCAATTCTTAAGAATCAGACGAAACTGTGCGGACGATAACATCTTTAAACAAGAGGCCGATAACCTCCGTGACCGTCTCCTAGAAAGGGGATACTCACATGCCTCATTGAAAAGGGCTTTTCAACAGGCCTGCATACGCAGTAGGGACCATCTCCTACATTCAAAAAAATCCAAAGATGACATTAATCCTTTGAGAATCATATCCAGATTGGGAAATCAGGAACAGCAAGTTAGAAAAATAGTACATAAATATTGGCATCTTTTAACCGAGGACCCCACCCTAGGCCCATATGTTACAGAAAAACCTTTATTTACATTCAGGAGAACCTCCTCCCTGAGAGATCAAATAACTAGCAGTGAATACAATGCTAATACCAAGACACACTGCAAATATAAAGGTACCTATATGTGTGGGTCATGCAAATATTGCAAATATATGTGGGTGGAGAAGAATCCTAAATTACCAGATGGCCAAATATTTAAAGCCAGACATTTTGGTAACTGCAGAACGTTAGGAGTCATCTATCTACTACAATGCGAGTGTTCCTGTTTCTATATAGGGAAAACTAAGCTGGAGTTCTGGAAAAGGGCCTACAGACACATTCACAGCATGAAAACATGTGATCCAGATCTCCCTCTTGGGAGACACACCACTACTATACATGCGGGTAAATTTCCAAACATTAAATTCCTTATTCTAGATCGCGTCCATCCCAATCCAAGAGGAGGAGATTGGAATAAATCTCTCCTCCAATTGGAAGCACAATGGATTTTCAAGCTTAGGGCAACCCACACTCCAGGCCTCAATGAGGCAATCTGGTTCAAACCATTTCTGGAAGGTTTTTCCTCTGGTGGGATGGAAAAATAAACAATCCCACCACCCTTTTGAAAATCACACTGTAACCATCTCCTTCCCCTTCGGCTCTAGATGTTTCCTAGTACAATCTGGGACTATATACACAAACCCTGTATTTATAAATGCTGTGAATGTGACTCTGGGCCCTTCTTAGGGATAATATAACAACTACACCCTGGTACTCCAATATGCCGTTTTTCTCGATTCTGTATGTTATATATAATTTTGAGAACATACAATGTATCTTTTGGAGACAATGTCTCCTCTTTTTTGGAATAACTATTGGAAGCACTCCAATCTATGGCATCCAGTTTTTCTTTAAATCTGGGAATGAACAAACAAAAGTAATGTATGATGACTCATTATACGCTTCTGCGGTATTACCCTATGATGTTATGCTTTAAATATATAGATCTTGAGGCAATAATATGTTTATATATATGCTAGTCGATACAGTCTATCTATTTAACTGCCTCCTTTGGAATTATCTTTTAAATCTATGGGAATTTTTAGGCAACAATATGTCTGTACATGCCATTTTGTCATGATTCACCCATATAATTGTGGTAGTACACTATGGTGTTATGTTTTAAATCTATATAGACCTTGATGCAACAATATGTGTACATATGTTAGCTGCCACAGTCTACTTATATAACTGCCTTCTCGACATTTATCTTCCAGATCTATGTGAATCTTTAGGTAACAATATGTCTGTATATGCCACTGTGTTACGATTCATCTGTATAATTATTTTTTTTTGTACTCCCCGTTCCCCTTTTGTCTGCTCTCTTCCTTCTGTACTTTAGACTTGCTGTGAAATGCCTGGCTGAAGGAGCTTCCAATGACGTCAACTCTCCACTTTTAAAATACATATATGGTGGTGATTTAAGCTGAGGGGCTGTCTAGTGAGCCGCCCGGCACGCCCAGCCGCCCGCCCACTCTTTTGAATGGACGGAGCGGCATACTGGGGATTTCCGACGTCAATGTTTGGCGACGGGACCCCATATTGCTTCACCTGGCGAGCACACGCTGCTCGCCGTTGAAGCTTGACGTGCCGGCGGGAGCTGTGGGCGTGTCCGGGTCACAACACGCACCACCGATTGGTGCGCGTGACCCGGATGCGCGCGCAGCACTCGGGGGGCCGAGCTAGGATGGCGCTGCAACATTCCCCTGCCATTCCGCAATCGGCTGTATCGACAACAGCTGATTGCTAGGCGGGGAATTGGATTTAAATAGACCGGCCGTCTCACTCAGCAGATTGCAGTTGTCAATCTGAGGAGGAGACGAGCGGACCTGAAATAACTGGATGGGTAAATAAAAGTTTCTTTGCCTTTTAATTTTTCTTTAAAATTTGGATTTCAACAACTATAGAATGCCCTCAATCTTCACTGTCGGGCTGTTTTCACTGTTGGTATACACATATTTTATCTGGCATTACAATCCCTGCTGGGTTGTAAGCTAATTATTGAGGACTCTCCAATATGCTGTACACTGGTTATTAGATTGGGGCTTACAGGCCCCCTGCCATTCAATAGAATTTCCTCTACCTTCCTTTTATGGAAAGTCATTGGAGTATAAACTGGGACATATGTTGACAAATAAGGCAATCAATCACTCCATCTAAAATAATTTGGATGTGGTGAGCACTGTTCTCTTTGCAAAAAAACACATAAAAGCATACATACAATGTATCCACTAACACTCTTTATATATATACATATAAATATAAATACAACTAAAACATAGTTACATCCCTTAGCCACAATCTAACTCTGCATAGCCCTATATGTGGGAATCCCTTTTCTTTTAGGGGGGTTACTCGCTGGTGACTATGGTTTTTTTACCCTGGACATCTCTGATTAATTCTCTTCCCAGACCCATCGAACCACCTATGATACCAAAACTATCAGCTTAACCCGACGAAGATTCATTTAGAAACACAGTATACAGGTCTGTGAAAAATACACGCAATATCCCTTGAGTGGCTTTCTTTATTATATTTTGGATCTAATTTACCCTCTATGTATAAAAAGACTCATAAATGTTTTGATTCATCAGGGCCACCATACCCGACCTCAGTGTGTCTCACAGACGCCCCCTGTCGCTATCACGCCAGGACAATTAGTCCAGGGACTTCAACCACCGGAGATACAGATATAAATCCCGGTGAGCCATGAAAACCAATATATGGATACAAATTCTTGATTAAATCACATCTTCTAAGAAAGTCCAGAATAAGAAGCTCCTCCTCCCAGCCATTGTTTTTAATCATATTGGAATATCTTTGGAAACGGTATGTAAATTCATTATGTCTATATGTGTATTTATATGCAAAAAAAAACTTTTTGTTTTATTTTGTAAATATCATTACAATTATTGAGGTTCACCTTTTTGACAATTTGCTTTACCATAATATCTTCTAGATATTAGGATTGGTGTGCTCCTACCTCTGAAGAAGGAGAAAAATTTGTTTAAATAAACCTCCGAAACGCGTCAGGTTTGAGTCAACGCCCACAACATACATTGATGTAATACATTGTATTCTTTAAATCCAATATTGTCCAAACATTTCCAAAAGTTTTTTATTGTAACATTGTCAAAAAAAAATAAATATTTCCATCTCTTTTTTTTATTATACTTTTGTAATAAACATTTTTCTAATACATATCATCTTACGTTTTGTCTGGGGTCACACATTGAGCATGCCTTAAAAGTCCAAACCCTTAGGGGAACCCCCACTTTTTTCATTAACGAATCATTCGAATCGAACGAATCCGAAAAACAACGAAAATTTCGAAAAAAAACTAATTAGAAACAACGAATATACTAATGAAGAAAATCCGAAAAACGAAAACGTAATTTTTTTTTTTTTTGTTGAATTAGTAATTTTCCATGTCCCTTACAATGGTGCTGCTAAACATACTTCGAATGGATTGAACCAAAAAATTCGTACATTCGTAACTTTCTTTTCGATTCGTAACTTTTTTTTTCGATTCGTAACTTTTTTTTTTTGATTCGTAACTTTTTTTTTTTTTTGTTTTTTTTTTTTTCGATTTGTAGTTTTCCGTGTCTCTATTAAACAAAAAAATTTGTACATTCGTAACTTTTTTTTCGATTTGTAACTTTTTTATTTCGATTCATAACTTTTTTTTTTTCGATTCATAACTTTTTTTTTCGATTTGTAAACTATTAAATTGTAATAATAGCATACACATTACATAAAATTATGAATTATGCTCCGATTACGAATCTACGAATGTTACGAATGTACGAATAAATACGAATCCGTCCGAAAATTAAACTAACGAAAAAATGAATCAACGAAAAAATAACTCTTACGAATGTACGAATCGTTACGAATACAACGGAAACGAAAAAAACGAAACGAAAAAAAAACGAATTTTTTTGTTGTGCACATGTCTAGTAAGATTTATGTAGAAACAAGGCCAAGGATAAATCCAAGGAAAAAAAACAACCAACCAAATCAACTTGTATAACAGTATGCATTAAAAACAGGGGTTTAGTCTGCACACATTTGCAAATACATGCGTAAGCTACAGGCCACGGCAAAACACCCTGGTATCTGTAGTTCCTATCACTGACTGATGATTGACTCCACAGTGGAAGCACATGCATTCTGATGAGTAGGTGGAGGGCAGGTAGACTGAATGGAGCCCAACCCTTCTTACACCCAGCAAATCGCACAATGGCTGCGAAGGTGTCAGTGCGGAGCCTGACTAAAATAACATTGTTGCAAAAAAGGGGTCCACTACCCCCACCTATGACTAGCCATAATAGTAAGCAGCATTGGAGGGCAATTGTAAGATTTAGGTAGGTAGCAATATCAGCACAAACATTAATTTTTTATTGTACACAAAGAAAGTCACAAAGCAAGCAATACAACATATAACAGTGCCACTTTATTAGACCCAATTGTCCTGCAAACGTAGCCCTCCTACTGAGAGAGAATTTTCCTCAAACAAGTATATAAGGAGAAAACAAAGGATGTTAGGCTAGATCGCTTATAGGCTATCAGTAATCAGTGCCAGGGCTCACTCTCTGAGGGTTTTGGCAAGGAAGAAAAATGTCCCATGTAGAACTATCACTAAATGTGGGAAAACTCTTCTGCTGGCTTGATGGAGCTCTTTCCATTTGTGCACATTGGACATGTCGTCCCTTTGTTTGACGACACTTCCCCAGAGATGATAACACAGCAGGCAGAGTTCCAATTTAAATGTGGTGGGACACCCTGAAAACAAAAACGTGAAAAAATGTTAGTAACAATTTAAAATGAAAAAAAAAAAAATTTTTTTTTTTTTTACTTACCAGAAATGGCTGTAGCTAGGCAGATCGTCCTAATCTGCCTCCTCCAGCGCCACAGTGATCTTATCTCCTTCCGTCTTCTAGTGAATGGGGTGCGGTGTGTTGTGGGAACTGTGTCCCACAACACACCGTGTTCCCCATTCACAAATAAGACTTGCGCATGCGCAGTAGGCCGCGTGCCGACTCGCGCATGCGCAGTAGTCCGCGTGCCGACTCGCGCATGCGCAGTAGGAAACGGGAAGCCGTTTCCCTTACTGAGGATGGCGGCGATGGATCCGGATCGCCGAGGGAGATCTCGGCCTCCACGAACGACATCGCGGGCACCCTGGGAGGGTAAGTGTACTTATTAAAAGTCAGCAGCGACTTTTTTTTTTTAGCTGCTGACTTTTAAATTTTTTTTTTTTCAGGTGAAACACCGCTTTAATAAAGGTGATCAGCTGGGAAGTCACTTTAAAAAATGTCAAAAAGTTGTAAAAGGTTATTCAAACTGAACAAAGGTAAGAGCAGATTTTAACAGGAAGGTGTCCCTTTAAGTGTATACATAGTTACATAGTAGATGAGGTTGAAAAAAGACACAAGTCCATGAAGTCCAACCTATGTGTGTGATTATATGTCAGTATTACATTGTATATTCCTGTGGTCATTCAGGTGCTTATATAATCAATTTTTTAAACTATGGATTCTCCCCGCTGAGACCACCGCCTGTCACTCTTATGCCGCGTACACACAGTCGGAATTTCCGATGGAAACAGTCCGATGGGAGCTTTTCATCGGATTTTCCGACTGTGTGTATGCCCATCAGTCTTTTTCTATCGGAAATTTCCAACGGACTTTGGATTGAGAACCTGTTCTTAATTTTTCATCGGATTTTCCGATTGTATGTATGCAATTCCGACGCGCAAAATTCCGACGCATGCTCGGAAACAATTTGACGCATGCTCAGAAGTATTAAACTTACCTTTAATAGTGCTGTCGAACGTGTTGTATGCCGCGGTGTTATTGACCATCGGAATTTGGTGTGACTGTGTGTAGGCAAGACAGTCTGAGCAAAATTCCGTTGAAATTCCGACGGGAAAACCATCAGAGCTTTTTCCAACGAGAATTCCGACAGTGTGTACGCGGCATTACAGTAAAGAACCCTCTACGTAGTTTAAGGGCAAACCTCTTTTCTTCAAATTTTAATGAGTGGCCATGTGTCTTGTTAAACTCCCTTCCGTGAAAATTGTTTTATCCCTATTGTGGGGTCACAATACGGTATTTATACATTTAAATCATATCCCCACTCTCTTCTCCAGAGAGAATAAGTTCAGTGCTTGCAACCTTTCCTCATAACTAATATCCTCCAGACCCTTTATTAGCTTTGTTGCCCTTCTTTGTACTCGCTCCATCTCCAGTACATCCTTCCTGAGGACTGGTGCCCAGAACTGGACAGCATACTCTAGATGCGACTGGACCATAGTCTTGTAGAGCGTCTTCCACGGTTATGATTAGGACAGCGGAGGGGGGCCTAAATCCCCCCAGAGAAGAGGAAATCAGCTGAGCCCTGCTCAGAGCTTCCATGTCCCGCCATGTTGACTTGTGGAACTTGTGGCTTCCTTGGATGGAATAAGCCTGATGTAATATACATTTACAGTCCCTGCCTAATCAGGCAATAGAAGGCATTATGAATGATATCATGTGTGCAGTGCTTCAATGGATGGTTAGTGTGCCGAGGCCACAGCAATGATTGGGCTACATAGCCTGAGTCTCTATGTGGCAATATGTGTTGTGAAATCTTGAACTCGAGTAACTGGCAATAACAACAAGTGAGCTTGTATCATGTAGCGGTGAAGTATGGGTTAAGTATCCCCTCACCCAGTCCTTCTGGCAGCGGTACTGTCAGGGCCGGGCTAAGTCCTTCCTTCTGAGCTGGCCGCTCAGCTGTTGGCTAATTGCCAGCTCCTATATCTCCACAGTGACTCACCTGTTGATGATATCCTGCTCATCAGTCCTGCCTACTTAAGCCGGCCAGCCCAGATGATCTTTGCCTTTGTCTTGGTCACATCTCTAGAGACGCTCTCCTGTATTCCTGTTAAAGACTTGCTTGGCTGACATTCCTTCTGGCTCCAGATCCTGCTTGCTGTTCTACTACGCTCATCAATGGTTCCCTAATGTTTTGGCTTGTCTGACTATCCGTTCATTGACTCCAGACTGAGAGAAAGATTATCTTTTAAGGAGCGCTTACGGGAGCCTCCTGTATATTTGTCTCCGAGCTTTGCAGTCCCACCCTTGCCTCCCTCACCTCCCATGCCTCCTGGTACCAAGTCGGTCAGTGAAGATGAACCCATGTGCTTCACGCATCTCTCTGCGGATGAGAGAACCCTTAGGAGGAGGGAGAGATTGTGCCTTTATTGTGGATAGGCAGGTCACTTTTTGAAGTCTTGTCCTACCCATCCAGGGAACACCTGAACCTTGAGGTCCTGTCACGGACAGACCTTAGGTGGCGTTGTTTCGTCCCCAGTTATCCAGAAGGATAAGCCCCTGGTTTTGGTTACCCTTTCTTGGGCTGAGTCGTCCGTCAAGATACAGGCTCTAATCGACTCTGGGGCTGCAGGTATGTTCATTGATGCTGCCTTTTGTATCAAAGCACTTGATTCTGCTGCAGCTGCGTGACACTCCACTTGCCATTGAGGCTCTTTAAGGGAGACCTCTACAGCCTGCCCATGTGACTCATGAGACTGTTCCGTTGTCCATGGCCGTAGGGACTCTTTTCCATGAGATAATCCAATTCCAAGTTATTTCCTCAACTAACTTTCCACTGGTTATTGGTTATCTTTGGTTACAGAGGCACAATCCCTCTTTTGATTGGCTCCATGCTGAGGTTCTCTCCTGGTTGCCACTATGCAGTAAGACATGCTTCCAGAAGGTAGACAAGGTCCTGTGCACTTCTTCGCTCTCCTTCCTGCCAGAGGAATACCGCGATTTTAGCGATGTCTTTGACAAAAGTCAAGCCAGTAGTTTGCCTCCACACCAGTCGTATGATTGCGCAATTGACTTTCAACCTGGTATTATACCCCCTTGTGGCCGGGTTTACCCTTTGTCGGTCTTGGAGGATAAGGCCATGGAGGAGTATGTTGCAGACGCACTTTCTCCAGGTTTCATCTGCAAATCCTCGTCTCCTGCTGGTGCTGGTTTCTTCTTTGTGAAGAAGAAGAGTGGTAAACTGAGACCTTGTATTGATTATAGGGGTCTCAATCATTTCAATTAAGAATGCCTATCGGATTCAGTTGATTATGGAATTATTTGACTGCCTTTCACAAAGCTTGATTTGAGAGGGGCAAACAAGCTCGTAAGGATTAAGGAGGGCGATGAGTGGAAAACTGCGTTTAATACCAGAACAGGCCATTATGAGTACCTCGTAATGCCTTTTGGCCTTTGTAACGCCCCCGGCAGTTTTCCAGGAATTTATTAACGATGTCCGAGATTTGTGCAGTTATGTGTGGTGGTTTATCTTGACGATATCCTCATATTTTCCAAGTCCCTGGACTGCCACCACGGAGATCTCTGTCATGTGCTTCAGAAACGAAGAGAGAACAATCTCTATTGTAAATTGGAGAAGTGCGAATTCCATCGTGAACAGGTTCAATTCCTGGGTTATGCAATTTCCACTGCTGTTTTTTTGATGGACCCAGACAACTTTCAGCAGTCCTACAGTGGCCCCCGGCCCATGGGTTTACGTCCTCTGCAGCTTTTTTTTAGCTTTGCCAACTATTATAAGAAGTTTATTTGTAACTTCTCGTCTCTGGTCAAGCCCCCGACTGATATGACCATAAAGGACGGTAACCCACAGTGTTGGTCTCCGGAGTCCATTAAGGCCTTTGAGTGTCTCAAGGCTGCCTTTGTTTCTGCTCCTGTGTTGGCACATCCTGATACTGCGTTACCTTTTATACTTGAGGTTGATGTTTCTGAGACTGGAGTTGGCACCCTTCTGTCTCAACGTCCTACCTCTGAGAGCGCAATGCATCCTTGTGGCTAGTTTTCCAAGAAATTGTCACCTGCGGAGTGCAATTAAGAGATTGGTGACAGAGCTGCTAGCGATCATTTTAGCCCTGAAAGAATGGAGACATCTCCTCGAAAGTACCACTGTGTCGGTTCTCATTCTTACTGACCATAAGAATCTCACATTCTTGTCAGAGGCTAAACGCCTCTCTCCCAGAAGGGCGCAATGGGCTCTTTTCTTGTCTAGTTTCAATTACATTGTCTCATTCTTACCCGGTACTAAGAATGTAAGGGCTATCACGACAATTTTCCTCCACTTCCAAGATGGACCAGTTCAGTTCCTGTGATTCCTCCTGATCGTATTCTGGCTACGGTTCGCACCAGTCTCACTTCTCCTTTGGGTGACAAAATTCTTGCTGCTCAGGTTCATGCTTCTGCTGAGAAACGTTGTGACCGAAGCTTTGTCCCGGAGAGTCTCTGTACTGCCATGCTCCATACTTACCATTCACCCATTGTTGCTGGCCACCCTGGGAAGAATCAACTCTTTTGGGCCATTTCCCAACAATTCTGGTGGCCTAGTCTACGCGCTGATGTAACTGCCTTCATAGATGCCTGTTCCGTGTGTGCTCAGAGTAAGACTCCACGACACCTTCCACTGGGTCTCCTAAAACCCATACCCAATGGAGAGAGGCCCTGGACCAACCGGTCTATGGATTTCATTGTGGACCTACCCAACTCCCAGGGCAACACAGTTATCCTTATGGTGGTTGACCAGTTCTTGAAAATGTTTCATTGTATTCCACTTAAGAAGTTGCCCACTTCTAAGGAACTGGCTTCCATTTTTGCTCAGGAGATCTTTCGCTTACATGGGCTACCCAAGGTGATTGTCTCGGACAGGGGTAGTCAGTTTGTGTCCCGGTTCTGGCGAGCCTTTTGTGCACAGTTGGGAATTCAGCTTGCTTTCTCCTCTGCGTATCACCCGCAGTCTAATGGGGCCGCAGAACGAGCCAATCAGTCCTTGGAGCAATTCCTACGTTGCTATATTTCTGACCATCATAAAAACTGGTCAGACCTCTTACTGTGGGCAGAGATTGCTCAAAATAGTGCCTTGAATTCTGCTTCCTGATTGTCCCCATTTATGGTGAACTATGGTTTCCAACCTTCCATGTTGCCTGACTCATTTGTTCCGCAGAGTATTCCTGGGTTAGAGGAGCATCTCTGTGGTTTTCGTTCCACTTGGGCAAAAAGTCCAGGAGGCTTTGCGACATGCTAATGATAGGTACAGTCTCCATGCTGACCGCAGACACCTGCCTGCGCCTTCCTACCAGGTTGGGGACAGGGTCTGGCTGTCATCTCGCAACCTCCGACTTTGTTCCCTCTCTGAAGTTCGCACCTCGGTTTATTGGGCCTTTCCGCAGGATTAACCCAGTGGCTTATGCATTAGACCTTCCTTCTAATATGCGTATCTCAAATGTATTTCATGTCTCCTTATTAAAACCTTTGGTCTGCAACCACTTTACCACCTCGGTGCCTCGTCCTCACCCTGTACAGGTTGAGAACCATGAGGAGTATGAAGTACAGTCCATTGTTGACTCCCGTAGGTTCCGTGGGTGCATACAGTACCTGGTGCATTGGAAAGGGTACGGTCCGGAGGAACGCTCTTGGGTATCATCCTCGGACGTACATGCCCCTGTCCTCCTATGTGATTTCCATAGATGTTTTCCCCTCAAGCCTGGTGGTCCTCCGAGGGGGAGGGGTCATTGAGGAGGGGTACTGTCAGGGCTGGGCTCAGCCCTTCCTTCTCTGAGCTGGCCGCTCAGCTGTCGGCTAATTGCCAGCTCCTATCTCTCCACAGTGACTCACCTGTTGATGATATCCTGCTCGTCAGTCCTGCCTACTTAAGCCGTCCAGCCCAGATGATCTCTGCCTTCGCCTTGGTCACATTGTTCACATCTCTAGAGACGCTCTCCTGTGTTCCTGTTAAAGACTTGCTTGGCTGACATTCCTTCTGGATCCAGATCCTGCTTGCTGTTTCTCTACTGATGGCTCATCTTTCTGGCTCCCTGACGATTTTGGCTTGTCTGACTATCCTGCCTCTCAGTACAATTAGCGATCTGTCAATCCTTTTCCCTGGCTATGTTTTGACTACGTTTACTCTGTTTACCTTTTTTTCTATTATTATTTTTAAACAAGTGTGATTTAACTGTACTTCTGTCTCAGTCTGAATTCATGGTTTCTGACCATTTTATAATCTTCAATCAGTAACTATGCAGTGTGTTACATTTACAAGGACACAAAGTTTCACAAATACAAGTGTAATTTGTTTATAAGCCCAGAGAAGCATACAGCCTTGTCAAGAAGCTTCTCAAAAAATCAAAGAGAGTCTGACAAGAGCAGTGGTTGTACAGATTATTCCGCACATCCAAGCATGTACTTTCAAACAGGGATGGATGAGAAACCCTGGTGCAACCTGTCTGTGTTTGAACCTGGTCATCTATATCTGTATGCAAATAAAACTCTGATGTATGTAAACAAGCATTGCCAAGCATTACCATCCTTTACAAAGCCAATATTTCCAACTGACAAGATAACTGCTCATTATAAAATACCAAAATCAGATTTTCACACTTTCCAACATTTGCACAGAACCACAGGCTACTCACATTCCCCAAGATCTCCCTGAAGCAAATATTATATAAGTATGTTAACATGGTGTCATTGCAGTAAAGTATATTTTGCTAATACTGTCTAATTTTCACTGATTTATTTGGATCTGGGCAAATAAAAAAATGTGCTGGAATACAGCTTTTAAGCCTCTTATTCTGTTTGTTTCCCATTATGTTTTCATAGAGGATAATTGGTCCTAGATCCCATTAGAGAATAATAATTTATATTGTAAATGCAGGAGCCATGCACACTTCTTAGCACACTTAGCAAAATACAGGCAGTCCCTGGGTTACAAACAAGATAAGGTCTATAAGTTTGTTCTTATTTTGAACTTGTATGTAAGTTGGAACAGGTAAATTTTTTAAGTGTAGCACCAGCCAAAAAAAATATTTTTAAGTTTTTTGGATAGCATAGTGAAGGGTTAACACCCCCTGTAACTTTTGTTTTGCTGTCTATGTCCCTGTTCAGAAGATTTCACCTCGCGTTCTGTCCCTATGACATATGGATTTAGAAAATTTTGGGTTGTTGTGAAAACAAGGATTGGTGATAAAGCTTCAGTGGAGACAACTTTTTCCCATGATTACACTTATAGGAGTGAATTTCCCTTCCTAGGGGTAGATTTCCTCTCGCTTCCTGTTGTCTCCCTCTGTTTGTAAGTAGGAGTCATTTGTAAGTCGGATGTTTGTAACCCGGGGACCGCCTGTATATAGCTTTCAAATGGATTTAAAACACACTACCATGTTTCCCCAAAAATAAGCCCGGTCTTATATTCATTTTGTCAGCCAAAAACACACTAGGGCTTTTTTTCAGGGTAGGGCTTGCCATGCAATGTGCTGTCTTCCCAGTGTTGCAAAATGCCAGATTCTCCTCTATCACAGGATTACATAATGCAAAAGGTGTGTATTTCTGCAATACAACCGTGCAAATACCATCTTCCATGGCCTGCCTGAGCTGTCTTCCACCGCTCTGAGCACTGCAGAGGGAGGGGGGTGAGATCCCCCTCTGACACCCTGGAGAAAAGGAGAGCAGCGGAGATCAGCTGAGCCCTGCTCGGCGCTTTAATGGCCCACCTGAGCCCTCTTTCACGACTATGATTAGTGCAGAGGGGGGGGCTGAGATCCCCCCAGAGAAGAAGAGATCAGCTGAGCCCTGCTTGGCACTTCCATGTCCCGCCTGAGCTGTCTTCCTAGCGCTGAGCAATGCAGGGAGGGGGGCCGAGATTCCCTCCTGACAGCTGAGAGAAGAGGAGATCAGCTGAGCGCCAAGCGGCGCGGCACTGAAGGTAACCGATACAACTCACAGAATCACAGAAACACAAACCCTCCACAACATATACTAGTGCAGGAGAGTGGACTGTTGCATTGCACAACCAACCTAAAGTAGGGCTTATTTTTGGGGTAGGGCTTATATTGCAGCCCTCCCCGAAAATCACAGTAGGTCTTATTATCGGGGTAGGTCTTATTTTAGGGGAAACGCGGTAATTACAATAGTATACACTGCATACACATTCATTATAAATTATCTGTACTGAGTAAAAGCCATGCACACTTCTGTGTTTAGCACATTTGAGCAAAATATACAGCTTTAAAATGGATTTAAAACACACAAATTACAATAGTATACACTGCACTGGTGTTTACATTAGAAAAGTATCTGTACTGAGTAAAAGCATCCAAACCCAGAAACAATGGAAGTGTTATGCAAATGCAATTGAAAATGCCTGTGTGCACATACTCTTACTCATACGAATCATAATTAAGTCCTTAATCCAAGTTGAAAGCTTCTATAAGACCCAGTGCTGCAGATGAGCTATCAGACTCTAATAGTGCCATACTGCGTAATGTCACAAATGGTTGAATTTCAGTAGGTTGGAACTACTCCACAGCCAGATAATGCTTTTGGCTTGCCCACATAGAAGGTTCGGTCTAAAGCTTAGTCTACTCTTGACAATCTCTACAGATTGATTGGAGGGACATTGATCAGACAGGTTAGAAAACCTGTTCTGATCACTTTTGGTCACTCTAAAAACTCAGTACAAGCAGTATCTGCCTTTCTTCTCTCAGCTTTACCCTCTTCTCCTCTCCCTTAAAATACATTAATATGCTTAGCCACACTCAAGTTCTTACAAAACTCAGGCTATAAGATATTTTTTTCCTGGTGTGGTATTGGGGAGATTATACTCATATGATAGGTACTTCCTCAATGAGTTGTGCCAGTCCAAAACTGTATTTTAGGGCATGGTAGCCCACTTTTATTAAATAAAACGGAAAGTTGACATGCACATCAGTTGCCCATGCAGGGGTTCTTCCACATCACCACCTGGCTCCCTTGTTAGCAGCCCTGTTGCTCTTCTTACTAGTCCCCCTGACTGTGTTGTCCAGCTCTCCTGGCTCATTTGGCTCTCTTAGCCTTCAGTCGCAGCACCCTGCTGTATGGCCCAATCTTGGCTACTGGATGGGGGTTCTCTTGATGATAGGAGCTGACCTGACCCCTGGACCAAAACCTACTGTCTCCTGGCTATTGAATGGGGCCCTCTTAGCCCTAGGTGAGACCTGTTATCTCTTGGCTAATGGTTGGGGCCTTCTGACCCCTGGCTGAGACCTTCATCTCCTACACTGGGAGCTCTGAGCTATCCTTAGGCTTGAGTATATAATGACCCTGCACACTTGTGCACTCAGACAGAATGCAGGTACCTGGTAAAATAAAGACACAGGATTGAAAGTCCCAATCCAGAACTACAGAATCCAGAGAAAGCCAAAAACATAGCTTTCTCTGCTAAGAAACGATAGCTAGAGGGACTACTTACTACCAAGACCATAGATAAACCCCTCTCCTCCCTCTACTTTCACTTATCCTTAGCTCCAGTGAAGAAGCTGGAAAAAACTTTGGCAAAGTGGAAACTAGATGTCCCAGATCTGTCAGAGGATGAATGGGAAGTATGTGTATCCTCCTTTGTTACCAACATGATCTCGGCAAGAGATCGATTCCTGCAGGTCAAGTTCCTCCACAGAGCCTACTATACTCCTAAACGACTAACAATCATGAATCCTAACAATCCGGTGGCTTGCCCCAGATGTGACGAATACTCCGCCCCATTCTTTCACATGGTATGGTCATGCCCCCGCCTGGGAGACTACTGGTCAGAGATAGCTGATACCCTTGGTCGAACTATCTCCCTGGAGTTAGAAGTAGACCCCAAATGGATGCTGCTAAATGTTTTTGATTCCAGGATAAGGGGCAAATATACTAGATTGTTTCTGAGTTATGCTACCTTTTATGCCCGTAGAGAGATATTCCTGCACTGGAAGGATGCTGCACCTCCCAGGGTGTCCTCATGGCGCCTGACACTGAACTTGGTGCTGCCACTGTATAAGCTCACTTACACCAATCGAAACTGCCCTGGCAAATTTGAAAAAATTTGGTCTGGATGGATAGACGCCTGGGGCACAGAACTGGCAGACAATTACTAAAACTTCGCTGCTGGTCCCCCCCCCCCCCCCCAAAAAAAAAAAAAAAAAAAAAAAGGCTCCACTGCTGGGCTCTCCTGTTTGTCTAATTACTGTCTGAACTGAGTGAACTGGGTACAATATATGAGGTCCCTCCTTTGTTCCCTGGACCTTCTCCCCCCCTCTCCCCCGCCTTTCCCTTCATGCCTCACCCCCCCCCTCTTTCTCTCCTTCCCATACCCTGTCGTCCTATGACCCCCCCCCCCCCCCCCTAGGACCTCCTTATTTAGTCCTGCAATGTACAGCTTATTTGACCTGTGACAATTTATGTAATATACTTCTGTGAATAAATGTGTATATGCATCGCTTGTACTGTAAAGATCGAATAAACATTTTTTCTTGTTAAAAAAAAGAAAAAGAAACGATAGCTAAGAATCTCACATTAATCCTTAATGTGAATCCTGTGTTTACATTCGCCTCTATTTTCACTGTGGTAGGGTATTGGCTTGTCATACCTGATTTAATTAGATTGTGCCCTTAAACCTGACCACCTTCAAAATTCTATGCCCCTGGATATGCACGGTTGTATACATTAATTACATTATGTGCATTTCTGCTCCAGGTCTTCAAATGGATGGTAAATGGCAGATAACTTCTTACTTTTAATAAAAATAATAATTTTCAGCCAGCTTCTGCATGGATTTTGTCTGTTGGCTATGAACACTGGCCACTAATTCTTTCTACATGTGAAAACAACAATGATACAAAAACATATAAAATGTCCCTATGCCCAGACTATGGACATTAAAGTATTTACACATTCTTAACAAGCTGTAAAAGGGTTTTAAAATAACCCCATTTTGACCTATCAAGCTGCATGTAGTGTGAAGTTATTGATTCTCAAAGATCCTCAAAGACCACAAAAAACACTTTTAAGTCAGTTTCAGCTGTTCAACAGCATAGAAACATCTGCTATATGTTTACACTAGAGACCAGGAAGGCTGCCAAAATCCTGGTGAAATAGATAGTAATATGGAAAATAATAGGATTTCAGTGCTTCTGAACGTCGAAGATGAATTTCTCCACTATGCATAAAACTATTGAGGTTCGTAGGGATTTATTGCAAAGCCGTATTCTGGGACAATTTTCATAGCATTTATAATATTTTCTTTTGGTTCCCAGATTCTAATTATGATTTTTTGTTTTTTTAGTCGTCCAACCTCCATAGCTGATAAAATAGAGTGACAGTATCACAGGACCTGTGACAGCATCAAAACTCACTGTTCTTTCGTCTCTCCCCCTTCTATGTGGGCAAGCAGTAGTTATTACTGCACATTATTTCCCCCTTTTCATCTTTTATGGCACCAGGAAAACAGCCATCCCATGGTGATTTCTTTTTGGGCATTACTTGAGTAGATTTTTGGGTGTTGTCAGGGGTTCTCTATCAATATCAACAACACTTGCACACCACTGTCATCCTGTGGAATTAGTTTAGTACCCACTGTTCTTTGTGTAGCACAGGTGCTGCTGGATCTTGAGTCATTCTGTTCCTGCACAGCCAGGCAACATGCATTTCCAACTTGTTTTTGTTGCTTTCTTGAGGGGAAACAACTTGGATAAGGTATAGGGTTTATGAGATGCCCAACTTGACTTGTAGAACAGATGAGGAGTAACTTCCTTCTCTATATACACAAAAATTAAGATCCTGGACTGTACTCTCTCTATAATAATCACAGTCTCTGGATTAGTGGCAAAGTTCTTTACGAACCAGGAGCTTTCAGTTCTCTTTAGTGAAATAGCACACAGTTCCAAACTATATGCAGGAATATTGTGTTTCCTAAGTAGAACCTCACAGTCTTGTATTGTAGTCCTAATATTGTCTTGTATGTACAGCATTTTTGTATAGTAAAAGCACATTTATACACTGCAGAGGTCTGAGATTCCTTGCTTATACCGCAAAGTAACCTTACTAGATAGACCAAAGCAAAACATACCCTTGTCAAGGTTTTGCCCAGAGTGGGGCACTAAATTGCTTTTACAGTTTAGCTAATCCAGAATATGAAAACACTTTCATTTGCATAGTTTGATTACAGGTCTACATTAAACACCAGACATACAATTTTCTCTTATCTCATCGCTTGTCTACAAAGTGTTCAGAGTTGTCTGCTAGTTGTAGTAGAAAATCATTGGTAATGTTGTTCACAACACTTGGCCCCTTTTACTTAGATTACCTCTGTTTCTTTATCGCTGCACTACCAAGGCATTCATTGCAAACAGGAAAAAGGTGAATGGAAACAAATAAAAAGGACACTAAATTAGTCGTTATTTGTCTGATGTTTGCTTCCAGGCCGAACTGCGTCTGCTCCAATAAACTAACAAACTTCATTTACCATAAACCATTACCCTCTCAGTGGACTAGCAGAGATATTGCATAGTTTCAAAATCTAAGTTTTTTTTGCATTTACTGTTAAAAACCCTGATTATGAGCAACATTTATGAAATTCCATACAATTAGTAAAGCAGTGGAGTCAATCCAGTCTATTTAAGATGCAACAAATTATATATGAATGAAGCTATTCTATCCAGCATAACTCCAGGCACTCATTTTCGAAATTAAAATAAAGAAGCTGCTGTCACTGAAACTTTTTTGAAACTGATGTTGTTTCTGTGTTTGATCTACATTGAAAGTATGTGCCAAAGATTTCTTATACTGATATTATACCGACCATTTGATATTACTTTAATACATGCTTGTGTACAGTATATGAGTATATAGATCTGAACACAATATATAACACATATACAGATTATTCTACACTGAAATTGCATTGTGTACAATTGCTAGATGTCGTGGATAAACCCAAAGCACATTACCACCCCAGCAATCCCAAAATTGTTGGTTGTCAGTGGCAAAACTCCCTAAAACAATTGCACATTTTTGGTGATGAGAGTCATTTTTAATCCACTGGAAGAAAACAAAACAACAGCACAACCCCATAGTGTAGCATTACAATAAAATGACAATTTATAAAAAAAATTGAAATATACTCACAAAGGTACACGTGTGTAGGGCATAAAGGAAAGTCCAAGGGGCAGTCAGAGAACCACAAGCCTTGGCCACTGGCTGGGGATGAAGCGTGCTGAAGATGGAGAAAGCTGCTGTCACTGCAAATGCAATTGGTTTTCAACCCAGAACTGGAATCCCCAATGTCACAAAAAACATAAAAAAAACACGCAAAAAAACAAAAACAAATGTGTTGTAGACACGGGACACATTTCAAAACCAGTTGGTTCTTCATCAGCCTCATTTTTAAACCCCCCATCAGCATTTTAACCTCCCCCAAGAAAACAATCTCACAACATTGGTAGTTGGTGGCATTTAACTTCCCACCTAAAAAAAATCCCACTGGTAGTCAGTGGCAGCTCAAAACCACCCACCACCACCCACTAGTAGATGTAGCTGCTTTTTCTCCCTGCTTTGCAGGTAGGAAAACAGCCACATCTATGCTCCATGTACAGAGCCCTATGTTAGTAAACACAGAGCACTGTACTGTGATTCGCTAAGCCGATCAGCTGATCCCAGCCAAAAAATCATTGACCAGGACCTGCTGACCAACTACTGATTCACATCACAGATAAGGGATCGGGTGCGACCCTCACACGGAAATGCCAGAGCACATACATGTACGTGATTCAGCACAGAGTGGCTGCCCTGTCGCTATGTGGTAGTTAATGTGAAGTGGGGAATAGCACAGGACATCACTCATTCATTGTCCAAACAGCTGACAGAGGGAGGAGTATTAAACTGTGCACATGATGGAATGTTGCAGCTTTTACAGTAAGGTAGGATATGTGAATTTATTATGGTATAAGAGACAGAGCTTAAAACTATGACCACAGCTTGACATTGAACCTTTTTCCGTTACTATTTCTTTTCTTCAGGATGACTTGACTTTATTTCCTAAAATGTAAAAAAGTTAAACCAAGTAAAATGCAGTTTCCTTTAATTGCTTATAGTTTTAAAGCTCTGTCTTGTGAGAATCATGTGTTCTCTGTTAAAACGTATTTGATGCTTGTTATTGCACATAAAATAATAAATATAATAATACCTTTACAGTTATTGTATAATGATGAACCAACCTTTCTAATTGCCTTCTCAGCAGAAAAAGGTGTGAGGTATTCAGCGTGATCATCCCTCCTGAGAAGAAAGGCATACAAAAAACCAACACTTGCATTCACCCCCTGTTGCTGAAGTTAACTGAAGGCAGAGTGTTGCTTTCTTGAAAGGCACTCATATAGTGAGGGGAAATGTGCTGGTCTTACAATGATGAACAACAGAGATACAGGAATATGTTGGAATTTACACAGCAAGGATCCATCATCCACTGTCTGCTTGGCACACACAGAAAATGTATCTTTCAAAATCTCAGCAGGGTTACTTTACAGGTGGTGCATGAAATGCTGTGCCAGCAATCAATAAAGGTTCCAACATGGATTTTTACATATAATAATATTCAGTCCCTAATTACTGTGGCCACAATACACTTCTCATTAACTGTCAAACGTGTTGAAATATGGATAAGCAGTACCGTTAAAATGTCTGTTAAAATCATCTGTTTAGTAAATACGTATAAAGCTTTCCTCAAGGGTAAACATGTCTAGTAAACCTATATAGTATCAGATTGCATTAAAGCTAAATGTCAGCTATGTTTATTGGTACACATGCCTTTACACGCACATGAATTTTAATGGCATCCCAGTCTTAAGCCCCATACACACGGTCGGAAAATCCGACCACCAAATCCATCGGATTTGGTCCGACGGATTTAGTCCGACACTGGTGTTGCATACACACGGTCGGACAAAGTTGTCGGAAAATCTGATCATTCTGAACGTGGTGACGTTTGTTGCCTACGACGGGACTACGTAGAGGCTAGTAGCCAATAGCTTTGGTCTTGTAATGTGATCTGAGCATGCGTGGCACTTTGTCCGTCGGAATTCGCTACACACGATCGGAATTGGTGTGATCGGACTTTGTTGTCGGAAAATTTTAGAGCAGGAGATACAACTTTGTCCGTCGGACAATCCAATGGAATTTCCGACAACATTGTCCGATAGGACAGAATGCATCGGAAAATCCGACCGTGTGTATGGGGCTTTAGTCCGTAGGGTTCAATATTGAGTTGGCCCACCCCTTTCAACTATAACAGCTTCAACTCTTCTGAAAAGGCTGTCCACAAGGTTTAGGAGGTTGTTTATGGGAATTTTTGCTGGAGGAACTTGACTGGCCTGCACAGAGTCCTTTGATGATATAGTGTATATATTTCATACCTGGCCAATCTATGTGGAAGCAGAAAATCATGGTGGGAATTTACTAAAGCATGAACAGTCTGCTTCTATGTTCATCTTGTTTAGTAGGGCTTTGAAAATGAAAGATAGAAGCTGTTTGGTTGCTAGACACAGATCCAGATTTTGGCTGTTCCAGTGCTAGTAAATTCCCCTCAACATAGTAGCCACTGCTACTTCAGTATTCTTCACTGTCTTCCGGGTCCCATGCTGAGCAACTGTCCGGCTGCACAGTTAATAAAGTAGTCAATTGTTGGTGCTTGAACCTTGAGGTAAAGGTATGTACCAATTTAATGCTTAGATTCTTTTGTAAATATTAAACAGATGTTTGGTAGGCAGTTTCCGGCAGGGCCGGACTGGGAATAAAAACCAGCCCTGGAAAAAATATAATACCAGACCCATAGCATTATTATACCAGCCCAACATCATAACGTCATTATTTCCTTGTTCATGAAAGGGAACACCATACATTTTAAAGCACATTTGGAAGAGTGTATTATATATATATACATAGAAGGCATATATAAAAGCACATAGGGCTTATATATATATATATATATATATATATATATATATATATATATAAAAGCAAATTCCAGTTAAAGTGGTAAAATTGGTCCATCATCAAGAGGGCGCCCCAGGAACATGGGGGGACTCTGGTTTCCAGAGACCACCTTCCGCAGAAAGAATGGGGGGGGGGGGGTTACTGATATAAGGGGCAAACCTTTATATCAGTGCCCCCTTACATTATTGTATTTACTTCCCCCTTACATCAGTGACCCCCCTAAGACTGACTGTGCAGGGCTCAGTTAGATGGCTCCAGGTTGGTGGCTCTGGTTTTATCCTGTAGTCTCCTCTCAGCAGTCCACACATATCTGACTTCTTAACTTCTCTCCAGACTCCCCCTCATAGACTGCAGACATGATATAAGACAAGAGCTGGTCAGAGGTTGCGGACATGATACAAGTGATGTTTAGAGACTGAGGACATGATACAAGAGATGGTCAGAGACTGAGGACATGATACAAGAGATGTTCAGAGACTGAGGACAGGATACACGAGATGGGTAGAGACTGAGGACAGGATACAAGAGATGGGTAGAGACTGAGGGCAGGATACATGAGATGGGTAGAGACTGAGAAAAGGATACAAGAGATGGGTAGAGACTGAGTACAGGATACAAGAGATGGGTAGAGACTGAGGACAGGATACAAGAGATGGTCAGAAGCTGCGGACATGATAGAAGAGATGGTCAGAGGCTGCGGACATGATAGAAGAGATGGTCAGAGGCTGCGGACATGATACAGGAGGTGTCAGAGGCTGCAGACATGATACTTGAGGTGTCAGAGGCTGCAGACATGATACAGGAGGTGTCAGAGGCTGTGGGCATGGTGCAGGAGATGGTTAGAGACTGGTGACATCATACTAAAGATGGTCAGAGACTGCAGACATAGCACAAGAGATGGCCAGAGACTGCAGACATGATACAAGAGATCAATGCAGCCTCATCAGTGGCCATCAAATGCAGCCTCATTGTGCCCATCAATGCAGCTTTGCTGTGCCCATCAATGCAGTCTTGCCGTGCCCATCAATGCAGCCTCGCCATGCCCATCAATGAGGCCTCGCCGTGCCCATCAATGCAGCCTCCCTGTGCCCACTAATGCAGCCTCTCTGTGCACATCATTGCAGCCTCGCTGTGCCCACCAATGCAGCCCTGCTGTGCCCACCAATTGCAGCCTCTGTGTGCCCTCCAATTTCAGCCTCTTTGCCCACTAATGTCAGCCTCACCATTTTCTGGATAACAACGCTCTCCTTCCTCTGTCCTCCAGCGCTCGTATATCACAGAGCTGGGTCTGTGTGCAAGGTCCTGCCCCCTAGACCAGCTTGTGTGATATTGGATTGAATCAGTGTTCCGCCTATCACACAAGCTGGTCTAGAGTGCCAGAGGACAGAGAGAGGAGGGAGCAGCAGTTGCCGCTCAAAGCGGCCCCAGGGCAGTCGGCCTACCAGGACATTTTCAGTATCCCAGTAGGCCAGTGTGGGCCTGGCTTCCGGGCATCAGGGAATCTCTGCTGTCTCCTTGGATAATGAAGGATATATTTGAATCTGGGAATTGAATTGCCACACTGAAATGTAAGTCCAAAAATAAGTTTTATTCCAAACATAAATGTGTTTTGGGGGCCAGATATTGCCTCCATCATCTGGGCTTTTAAAAATGTGGAGTCAGAATGTGAGGGCTCAGACAGTGAGTGTAAATGTGTAAACACATGCTTGTACTTGTCAATGACAGCATAGACATTTTCAACTGGTTGGAGCATCACTGAACATGATCCATATATTGAGGACGGGCAGATAAATGAAGGGTCGCCTCATCCATTTATAGATCACTTTTCATTCATGGAAGCGATAGTACACCTTCTATGAATGGAAGAGGCAAAGGAAAGGTGCATATTATGGGTGTCTCAGCTCGTATTAACCCCTGTGGTGCCAAAAGAGTACCGATGTAGAGATGGGGGTAGGGGGTAAGAGGACTGACAATTCAACCAAACCACAGACAGCAGCACAAGGGACATGTCTCTCTTGTGCTGATTTTTTTACTTTTTATTTGACAATTTGAACCCCCAAGAAGCATTGCATTTATGGTAAAAAAATAAATAATCTGAATTGAACTAAATATGGACTTAATTTGTTCTGCATTGGCACCTTTCTTCTTGTAACACCCTGCCCTTAACATGAACAAAACAACCATTAGGAAAAAAAATCACGTTTCTTAGCATGTTGATTTATGAAAAATAATATAGACCTTTGCCATAACATACAGCTTTGCAGTGGTGATAAAAAGAGTGCAATAGCAAGTAAGGCTCTTATCTGTGATCATTTAATAATGCAGCAATGTAAATAGTGACTCCCTATCGAATCATTTGAAAAGATATATCATATATGACACAGCTGCACCCAAAACGTGATCCTATTTAAATTAATCTGGGCAACTAATATTATCATGAAAAATATTTTTTTTTTTAAACAGATTTTATTTCGCATAAACAGAAATACATTGAAACATAGTAACTGTGTTAGCGCGGACGCAGCCGCCTTTAAAAACAAGAAAGTAGTAACATACAGTAAATAAACCTAGGAACATGACGTAGCATTAAGGGTTACTACAGAGTGATGTATCACTACGGAGGTTGAGAAAAGCAAAGAAAGAGAAAATCACAAATAACCAGGGCGATAAGTAGTCTCTTCTATGCAGGAGTAAATAATGGGTAAATAAAGGTATTGGTGTTGTGTAAATGTGAGCGTTGGTACAATTAGGTGTGAGCAGGGGATTTCCAATTGACACTTATGTACAGTTAGAGATAAGGTGATTCAATCGGCGTAAATAATTTGAATTAGAAACTGAATGTCAGCTGGAGGTTATCAGAATTAGCGTGATAACAAAGAGATGTTTAGTATGAGAGAGAGTATCAAGGAAAAGGTGGGGAAAGATAAAAGATAGAGCGGGGGGGAGAGTGGAAACAGGGAAGAGGACGGAGTGTTGCCAACTGCCACAGCTCTCGAACCGTGTTCAGGAAATGAGCTGTTGGTATTGAGTCGTTGAAATGAAGTGGTGCCAACATGCCCAGGTATTGGTGAATTTAGTGGATGTGTCTTTAGCCTGGTGAATCAAATTTTCCATGTCAGCGATCTTGATGACACGTCGAAGCCAGTCCGCAATCGAGGGTGGATCAGGAGAGCGCCATTTGGTAGGGATACACATTTTGGCAGCATTGACCATGTGCATGGCCAGGGAGCGAAAATATGCCTTTCTTGAGATAGAGGGAAGATTTAATAAGAATTGTGTCGGCGTGAAAGCCAGGTCATAGGTGGTTATTTGTTTAATGAGTCTATGAACTTCGGCCCAGAACGGTTGGATTTTGGGACACGTCCACCAAATATGAATGAACGATCCAATGTCTGTGTTACATCTCCAGCAATGTGGTAGGGAGTTTGGGAACATACGGTGTAGTTTGAGAGGAGTCCTGTACCATCTAGATGTTAGTTTGTATGCATTTTCTTGAGTGGAGGTATTTATTGAGCCCTTGTGTACAAATGTATATATAGAATCCCAATCAGCTGTGGTAAGTGTTGTAGGGATATCCTTTTCCCATTTACTTTTGGCCCAATCATCTGAGTGCGTTTGGTCCGGAAACAAGAGAGCATACGTATAAGAAATGAGGTGTCGTTGAGGTTCAGTTTGTAGACACATTGTTTCGAATGGGGTAAGAGGTCTAGACCAATTCACCTCATGAGCTGAAGTGCTTAGGAAATTACGTATTTGTACATAAGTCCAGAAGGGGAATCTGCCAGTAGTAGTATTGGCGGATATGTCCTCAAAGGAGAGGAGTCGGTCACCGGCAAAGAAATGTCCAGCCCTTACGTGGGAGTGTGGCCAATCATCAATTAGAAATGAAGTATGCATTCCAGGGGGAAAGGCAGGGTTACATCTGAGTGGGGTCATCGGGCCTAGTGGGGAGGAGAGTTTGTATTTATTGCAAGTATTATGGAAAGAATCCAACGTCGGGGAGATCAGGGGATGTGTGCGTAAGGCTGGGGGAGTGTGTGATCGTGGGATCCAAGGGGATTGGGCTATTGGGATTGGTGAAATAGAGTTTTCTAATTGAACCCAATCTTTGGTTTTGGCATGGATGTTCCAATCAATGATTCTGGTTAGATGACTGGCGCGTTGGTATTTTTGTATATCCGGTAAACCCAGACCACCTTTGAGTTTGGGTTTGGTGAGCTTGAGGTAACTCAGTCTGGGTCTGGAATTTTTCCAGATAAAGTCAGTACACGCTTTGCGATAAGATGAGAAAAAAGCCGGGGGCAGTCAAGGGCTGAGATGAAATGGGGGGTTAGAACATCAGCAAATGCTCTATAGTAGCCTGTGGTCAGACCATCAGGGCCAGGGCTTTTGCCTGGTTTCATTTGTGTTAAAGCAAAATCAGCCTCTTCTCTAGTTAACGATTTGTCTAGGGTATGATAGTCGGCTTCTGAGATGGGGGTGGGACTATGTTGTTTTAAAAAATCCGTGATAAGTGTTTTTCTGTCTGTCTCATTGATAGAACTGTTGGGAGGGGGTAAGTTGTAAAGGCGGGAGTAGTATTGAACAAACTGGGAGGCTATGTCAGGAGTTGAAGAATGTTTTTTCCCGGATTTGTCGGCAAGGGAATGAATTGTCATACCTGCTTTCTTCTTTTGAAGGGCTCTGGCAAGGCCCTTACTGGCTTTGTTGCCATATTCGTAGAAAAACTTTTGTGATAGTACGTATTTACGGCGGATTTGTATGTTCAGCAGTTCAAGCATCTCATTTCTGGCTTGTGATAAGGCGTTTAAGGTGGATAAGGCCTGTGTTTGTTTGTGTACTCTTTCTAATTTGGCAATCCGACCAGCTAGGTCAGCACATTGTTGCCGTCTTTCTTTTCGTCGTGCAGCCATAGCTGCAATAAGTATTCCACGAATTACACATTTGTGTGCCTCCCAATTGATCAGGGGGGAAGTATTAGAGGGTTTGTTTTCCTCGAAATATTGGGAAATACGTAGTTTCACCTTTTCAGCAATGACCGGATCCGTGAGTAGCGAGGGATCCAATCTCCAGATGCGTGTGTGGGTAAAGGTATCAGGGAACGAAATAGTTAACGAAATGGGATGATGGTCTGATAAAAACATGGGGTCAATAGAGGTGTGTCGGAGAAAAGGAAGATCTGTTTGCGAGATGAAAAAATAGTCTATTCTGGAGTACTTATTATGGGGGTTCGAGAAAAATGTGAAGTCTTTGTCGGTGGGGTGTAAGGTTCTCCATGTATCGTGGAGAAGGAGAGTATGAAGTTGTGATTTGATGGATCGAAGTGCGGTGTAAGGGAGGGAGGATTTACCGTTGGACGTGTCAAGAAGAGGGTTGAGGGGTACGTTGAAATCACCTCCTAAGATCAGAGTGCCTTCCGTGAAGTTGGTCAATGAGTTGATGACGTCGCGAAAGAAGGTTACCTGTTTGGAATTAGGAGCGTATATGTTAGCTAAGGTGAGTTTTCTACCCATATAGGAACCTTTCACAAATAGAAATCTGCCCAAGTCATCTGATAACGTGTCGAGAGTTTGGAAGGGGCATCGTTTAGCAAACAATATGGATACGCCTTTGGATTTAGACAGCGTGTTTGCAGAGTGAAATGCAGTGGAGAAATAGTGATTATTCATCTTCGGAATTGCATCGGCACGGAAGTGTGTTTCTTGTATAAACAGCACATCCGGATGATTTTTTTGCATAGATGAGAGTAGTTGAGACCGTCTTTCAGGTGTATTGAGCCCTCTAATGTTAAGTGAAATAAGTTTAATTTGTGGCGCAGCAGTATCGGAGAAAGTATTAGCCATCGTGTAATTGAGCAACACGAAGAGGGGGGTTCCGAAACTGTACGAAGTGTGAAAAGCCTCGAGAGCTGTGGCAGTAGGCAGACTCGGGAGAATACAGGGTGGGGTATCAAGATAGCCAAAAAGGGTGTGCGGGGTACGGCTAGCGTACCACGTGTGTGAAGAAAGAGAGGGGCAGTCGGACCAGTAGCCATGTGTATATATACTAGTGTTGGGGTCGGAAAAAAGAGGTATCTTCAGAGACCTCAAAACTTTACGTAAGGAAACAGTGGGGAGTTATTCGAAGTGATATATCAGTGATTGGTTGTGACCATTTGTAGGAGTATGTATTTAAGATTAGTAGTATGTATATAGGTGGTAGGTATGGTTGACCAACACAGTGACGTTTGTCGCAGACTTGGGTATAAACAGCCTTAAAATGAACAAATACGAGCATTAAGATACTATACCATTGTAATGGGGTATGTTCGTGTTCCTGGGGAAAATTTAAAGGGGGTGCAGAGGTCATTATGAAGTCAAAATTACATCACTATAACTTCTAAACGTCAAGCGTGAGCTATAGTGGGCCGACAGGTGCAAGCGGTTAAGCAGGAAAGTGTAGGAGATATCTTATTATAAAAAAAAAAAAAAAAAAAAAAAAAAAAATGAGCAAATTGCATGGAGCTAAACAAGTAAGTCTAGGGCATAAATCGTAAGATTCCTATCAGTGAGGGTAAATCATGAGAGGTGCAAGGAAAACTGTAACCAAGGGGGGAGACCAAGAACAAAGGCATCACTGTATTTCAAGCTAGATGTATGAAAGCTTACCTTGCAATACCATGAGTCACCATCGGGTGGCAGTGTGGTGTCACAGAACGTCAAATGGCGTCTGAGAAAATGTACAAGATGGAGGAGAGGGAGAGATATATGAGAATAGGGCATCAGGATGGTATATGATGCACTTGTTCTTAGCTGCCCCCCGACACAGAGCTGAAAAAAGAATAAATAGTTAGTAGATGCAGGCATACAATATATCAACCTCGAGGAGAATGGAGGGTTGACACGTAGAGGAAAATGAGGCAGCAGCAGCATAAAAGTTATACAGGGGTCAAGGCACCGGTTTCCATTTGAATGATGAAAATGCAGAGGGAGGATAGGGACAAGTGGAGAGTGAAGTCCAAAGCAGTCAGGAGGATTGACCATGCTGCGAGCAGGAAAGCCAGTTCGTAGGAGAGGTCCAGGAGCCTGAAGGATCGAGTGTTCAGTATAGGAGAGTGTAGTGGCTGCGGATAGTTATTAGAGAGCATAGAGGGAGAAGACCCGAGGGTAGTGCCGGTAAAGGAAGTAGTGGAGAAGAGGCAATGGTGTGGGGTCAGTCCGGGCGATTAGTTCTGCTAGGTGGGGAGAGATCTAGGGACATCCTGGCGTGGTAACCTGGGAATAAACTGTGAAAAGAGGGTCAGGACTGGTCGCTGCTGTTGAAGAGGGAGCGGATAGCAGGAGAGAGGTATATGCTCTAGTTGTTGATGACGGGAGGTGAGGGGAGAGAAGCGAGGAGGAAGGTAGCAGGGCGGAAAAGTCTCAGATAGGAGAAGAGGCAGAAACTTAACTCGGCATATCCTTAAGATATGTGATGGCGATCCATCCTCTTCTTAACGGTCTCGGCGAGGTCGTTGCGGCAGCGGGGTCGTTGTAGGGCTGTCTGGGAGCCGTTGATGAGGCGATGAAGGGTACCTCCTGGAGGGGGACGGAGAGCGGCGTCTTCTGAAGTGTGTTGTCTGGGCGTCCATCGGTTCTTCTCTGTCCGGCCGGTCAGGAGGTCTGTTCCACGTGAAGTCCGCATACCAGTTAGGCAAGGCGACATAGGGAATGTCAAGCGCACGGCAGAAGGCATCTAGTTCCTCCGGAACCCTGAGAAGGGCGGTGCGGGAGCGGTGTGTAGCTGAAAGTCCAAAAGGGAACTTCCAGCGATATTGTATACCCTTGTTTCTGAGGGTTTCAAGTAGGGGGCGAAGATCCCTTCGGTTCTTTAGTGTGATGGCTGACAGATCCTGGTAGATGTGGATCGGATGGTCATCGTGTGAGATTTCTCTCTTGAGGCGGGCATTTCTGAGGATTTCTTCCTTCACCTTGTAGTCTGATAGGCAGCAAACTACATCCCTCGGCGGATCTGTATCTTTTCCCTTTGGGCGGAGGGCTCTGTGGATGCGTTCCATTTCAATGGGCGACTGACTGGGTTTCCCGATGAGGTGATTGAATATGTCAGTCACAACGGGGATCAAGTGATCCGAGTCGACATCTTCAGGAAGGCCTCTCACACGGAGATTGTGGCGCCTTCCGCGGTTATCTAATTCTTCGATGTGTCATTGTAGATCGCGGAGATGCAGGGTGTGAGAAGATACAGCGTGGTTGATGTGGTGGATAGCGGTGTCATGGCGGAGGGTCGTTCTTTCTACCTCATGCACTCTTCCTGCTATAGCATGGATCTCGTGGCGGAGGTCTGTGATGGCCGCTGACAGGGTATCCTTGATGTCTGCGGCCACAGCGCGGAGATCATGGAGGCTTGGCTGTATCTGTTCTGCTGAGTTGGAAGGTATTGAGGGGAGAGGAGGTGACGCGACCGCTGGGGTTAGGAGTATTCCATCTTGTCTCCGTGAGGGGATTGAGGAGGAATCCGCCATGTTGGGCCGGTTTGATCTAAACATCTCTGGAATATTGGGGGTGCCGTGACCATCCGGTTCTCTCGGAGATCGCGAACGGGATCCGGACGTTCCACGGGATGAAGTCCCCATAACAGCAAGGTCAGATGCTCAGTTTGTCCCCGTAAAACTGTAATGCTAGGCTAGGGTCCGACGGAGCTGAGGGATTAGGCAGCCATCTTCTTCTCTAGGCAAACCACGCCCCTCATCATGAAAAATATTACCTGTAGCATTTCCAGCAACAAAGCTCACCACACTGCTACAATTGTAAATGTGCGTTACTGCAACACATACGTAGAGTTACATAATTAGGCTGAAAAAAGAAAAGTCCATGTAGTTCAACCAATAGAATAAAATGAACACACAAATAATTTGAAAACCTCTGTTTACAAAATATTATACTACAGCTGATCCAGAGGAATGCACAACAAATCCTTATAAGGCTCTGTTCACAATAGGGCAATTTCAGATGTCGCTTGAGTTGCATAGAATTGCCATGACAATGGAAATCATATTGTTTTCAATGATGCCCATGCACATCAATGCAACTCAGCACAGCATGGTTTTCGAAAAGGTTGCTGTACCACTTTGCTGTGATTCCAGTGTGGTTTTGGTCCCATAAAAGATACAAACCACATCCAAGTATCCACGTTGCACTACATGATAGCACTGAAAGTTGAATCAAAATCTGATTGTAGCTGTAGAAGTGAAAACCTAGCCTAAAGCCTTAACCAGTGAGTGCTAAACTCAAAATAAAATAGATATTCTAACGGGTGTTCTCACCCTGTGTTTAAGGCAAGTTTATACACTCTTATACACTCTTTAAAGAGTGATTCACTGTGGAGGATTACCCTTCAGGTGACGGCAGTGTTTTTTCACCTATTTTTACATTCACCTGGAAAGAGCGACCCATTGCGGAGGAGCACTATTCAGGTGACGGGCTGCACCACCCACCCCTACACTCATATAACGTCTACTATTGGTACTCCAGTTTCTAGCTCCTTGAGGGAGGCAGCAGCCCAGCCTACACCTAAGCAGGGAACCTAACAAATATTATAAAGCATTAACCAGTTTGCTCTAGCAGTGGAAAAATAAAATCCTTCCTGATCTCCTAAGGTTTCATGTACACCCTGCCTACACTTGCCGCGTTTTGCTTTTTTCCACGGCTGAGGGTCAAACGTTCCTATCCTGAACGCGATATTTCCACATTCAGGAGAGGGAGATTGATGCTCATTTAACCATGACAGCTCCTAAACTTTGCAAAAAACCTATGTGTACATTGACATATAGGCTTTTATGGAGTTGAGTTTAGGAGGTTTGGCAAAAAAATGACAAAAGCTCCTTAACTCAAGTTTAGAAGCTGTAGTGTACATGAAGCCTTGGGCTATTGGATATTCCCTGGATCGACAATCTTTTTGTAATTATTTATAATGCTATTAGTCAGTTATATTTTGTGCAGTTAGAAATTAATCCAGCTTTTTTTATAAACAATCAACTAATCTAGCTAAAAGTAGCTACTAAGGTAGTCTATTCCACATTTTTACAGCTCTTAGGACTCATTGACAGGAGCACAGAGGCCAGTATAGCGTGCAAGAGCTGTTTGTTTATGCATCTGGAGCAGTGTTGAGCTGCATGCAGGCAGCCTATATAAGTCAATAGAGACACAGCTGTCTCTGTGCTTATGTGAATTAACTCTTATGCTCCGTACATACGAGTGGAAATTCCGCCAGCAAAAGTCCAATGAGAGCTTTTGGTCCAAAAATGCGACCGTGTGTATGCTCCATCAGACTTTTGCTGGCGGAATTCCAGCCAGCAAAAGATTGAGAGCATGTTCTAAATTTTTCGGTCGGAAAAAGTTCTGATCGTAAATTCTGATTGTCTGTACCAATTCCGACTCGCAAAATTCCGCTTGTGTGTAGGTTTCATGATTTGCAGCATTTTTTGCCCAGCTGTAATATGTCTATACCATTATGCTAATATATGCATCTTTGTTATGTATCTATCATTCTTTTTGCTTGCACACCAGTCTTTTCTTGTTATATGTCAGTTTTTTACAAATGTAATAATAAATTAGTTTTTTGTTTTGTAAATTTACGTTTATACATGACTTTACCTTTTTTCTTTGGGCCGCTATAATCCCATTATATTGGGAGATTTTTCTTGTGTATTTCTATTAGGGATGATGGCCTATGCCCTTACAACCATACCTCCTCTCCTCTATGTAACACAAAACTAATAAGGGGACTGGAAGACCTCAATGAAGGCCCCCTGCACTAAATTTATTCTAGCTGGAGAAAAAACGCTTGAGAGGAGATATGATAGCGATTTACAAATACCTCAATTGTGATCCCAGCATAGGAAAAAACGATTCAGTCTTAAGGAGTGTAAGTGGACATGGGGCCACACAATGAGATTGGAGGAGAAGCGGTTTAACCTTAAACTGCACAGGGGGGTTTTCACTGTCAGGGCAATAAGGATGTTGAACTCTCTTCCACAATTGGTGGTGGCAGCGGGGAGTATGGATATTTTTATGAGACTCTTGGATGTGCATCTTAGTGAACACAACATAGAGGGGTATGGGAAATAATTATATACACTGACACACGTGCACCTACACAGGTTGAACTGCACGGACTATTGTCTTTATTTAATCTTACCATGTAACTATGTAACATGGGGCCAAGGTGCTTTGGAGTGGGGGGCCCCTGCCCCAAAGCACACCCCCCCATGTTGAGGGCTTGTGGCCTGGGATGGTTCAGGAGGGGGGGTCGTTTTTTTTTTTCTATTTTGGTGTGGGGTTCCCCCCAAAATCCATACCAGACACAAAGAGCCTGGTATGGACTATACCATGCCATTTTTTAACTTTCTTTTTTACTCAGCTGTCAGCGAGAAAACCCATTGATAGCTGATGACTCATCAGTTGTCAAGGACGCTGCAGCCGGCTTCCCAGCCCCTCTCCTTAACAACCAGCTTATACTGCACCCTGATTAGGCAAACTTTTCCCAATCAGGGTGCAAAATGCACTGTGCAGCGTGAAGTGCATTGCAGGGTGTTTGGCGGGAAAAACTCCCGCCGAACACCCTCCAAATTCGGGTGTTCCTCGAATGGGGCAAACAGCCAATGTTCAGCTCGTTTTAACATTCAGATGATGCTCAGGCCGGACCGTTCAACCAACTTTAGCTCTGAAAAAACTCCAAGAGAAAATGAAGAATTCCTTATTCTCAGGGGGGATATTAATGTGGGCCCACACCTAGCTATTGATAATTCTGCAGGTAAATCTCCACTCACGCTTGCAGCCCTGAAGCATTTTAATAAAACAATTCTAGGCCTGCACCTGGTGGATTTCTGGAGGTCAATGCAGGCATTAATTCAAGCCTTTAGCTACTACTTGAAGGTCCATAGGATATACTTCAGCATATATCTTGAACACCATAATAAGGACCCTACAGGTACCCAACTCCAGGTGATAGACAAATTTGTCCCTCACTTGCGTGGGGATTCCTGTTTAGGTGGGGTCTCTAGACTAGAGACTTATTGGATCTATGAGTTGAAGTGCTACTCACCCTTTGGTATGAACGTTGAATGGGACATTAGCAGTTTCATTAACCAGGGGTGAGTGGCACTTCACTCAGGGTTATATTATTTAACTTTATTCTAAGTTTTAGATATAGTTCAGTAATTGGTATTCAGACCTATGATCATGGTTTGATACCAATGATCATTTTGGTCTTCTTTGAGATTATTACACTTACATCATTTTTAAAGAATTTATATTTATTTTATTTTGTTATACACTGTGTGTGACATCGATCATATGTAAGACAGTATATTGCATTCTTACATTTCCGCTCAGGTAGGAGGGTACAATGTATTTTGTAATTCCCCTCCATACTTTAATTATTGTTTCATTAGTTGTTTTGCCCATACTTATGTGTAGTCGTTTTTGTATTATGGGGGGCTTGCCTTCACAAATTTTTATTTTTTTATTTTTTTTAATTATGGGGGTTCTAGTCGTATTTGGTCATTTGAGACAATGCTAGGCATTTGTCTCGTATTTGATATTATTAGCATTGCGGACATTATTAGGCGCACATCTGGAGAGTTGTCCGCTGTGTGTTCTAGCGGCAATCATCTGGGACGCATTTACTTCCTTGTTTGGTTGTTGTTTGATGCCCTTGCGTTCCAGGCGCGGGCAGCGTGATAACGCGGCATGCGATTCACGCCTGTGCCTTTGGACGCAGTTGCGTTCCAGGCACAAATGGCGTGATGATGCGATAAGCGATTCACGCTCGTGCCTGCGTGGTTCACGCCACACGCGTTTCAGCTGGGACGCATGTCGCTGTCACGTCGGAGTAGCGGTGACGTGGGGTACCACTAAGTCTCGGACATCACGTCATCGCGTACATACTTGCTGACCAATCAGTGCGGTGTATCTCACCGCAGCGGTAATTTTGACTACCGCTAGTATTAGGCAGCGTGCGACGTCATTCGTCGGTGACCTTGCTGCCGCATGGCGGGAGTTGGCGGGAATAGTGATTGTCCATGCTGATTGGTCGTTATGACCTTTACTATTCTACTTCCTTTCTGCAATATGGGCCGGACAGGCCGGTTCATCTGAAGGGGGAAGGTAGGTGTACTTAAGGCATAGGGACATTGGCTATTTTAGACGGTTTACAGGATCTATCTCACACACAGTACTTTTGTTCTTATGTTTAATGTGATTCTTTTCTAACTGCTGTGATTTAGATGTATAATACATGCAGTATGTAGGTGATTTGTGTTACCATTACCCCCGTCCATTTGGTTTGATCTGGAGGTGTGCACTTCCTGTTGCGAGCCCAGAGGATGGGGTTACTAAGAGTCACGGGTCTATAAATATTACCGGTAATGTGAGGAAGCTAGAGATATGCCCCAGTAGAAGACCTTGTTGTGTCGAAACGCGTCGGGCTAGCTATCTCGTTTCTCTCACATTGCTGATTCTTTTATATTAAATGTTCTCGAGATTTTATTGTCACATCGCAAAAAGTGCTCTGGTCAGGAAGGGGGTAAAATCTTCCGGGGCTGGAGCCGTTAAACTAAAAAACTTTTGGTGTTTGTATGCATCACATATGGACTTTCTAGCTTGCTATATGATTTACTGAACATCCCTAGCGCCTCAACCTTTAATATATTGTTTGCAGATTTCGGTGACTTGTTCATTCTTAAAGGGGCAGCTTATACTATGTTTGTTCACTGATTTAACAGGGCGCCATTCATTGTTTTTTATTCTTTCAAGATGATGTCACAGTTAGCTCCATTGTAGAAGCTGCTGTATATTTGAGATTAACAAGGAGGTGTTCAAGTATATTCTCAGTATGGGGGGACATAAAGCTGTGATACACAAGAAGCTTATCTCTCAGGGTTTTTGCCTCAAGAAAGGGAGACACTGAAATATCACAACCTATTCAGGAAATCAGTACTCTGGAAAATAAACATAAAAGCCAAATATTGAAGAGTAAAACTTATAATATGGATGGTCTTTAGCTTCCTGAACATTAAAAGTTCAGATATTTTATCCACAAATTCTATGAGCAGGGCAACACGTGTGGTAGAATGCTCACCACAGGGATTAAAAAGTGACCGAACTCTAAATATGTAAACAAACTGAACATTGTTAACAGTGGTTCCACTTCTAATATAACCCATATTGCTGCTCAGTTTAGGCGCTTCTGCCATGATTTACAGTATATAATCTCAGACTTCCTTGCAATAGATGTAGTATTCAATGTTATCTGCAAATGGTAAATTACCCCAAACTCCGACCATTGCTGAACCAGACCAACCTATTATCTCTTTAGAGGTTGAACACATGATCAAAGGACTCCCAAATAGGAAGAGTCCTGGTCTGGATGGCTAGACCACTGCATACTCATACTAAAAAAAGAAAACGCCTGCCACACCTCACTCTTAAAGCGGGATTCCACCCTAAAGTGGAACTTCCGCTCATTGGAACCCTCCCCTCCTCCGGTGTCACATTTGGCACCTTTCAGGGGGGTGCAGATACCTGTATTTACACCCACTTCCGGGCATAAACTCACACGGGAGTTTACACCACTTCCTGTCCCGGCGCGGGTCCCAGCAGACAGTGTGGACGATTCTCATTGCTCTGCGTGACTCGCGTATGCGCAGTAAGAAACCGGGAAGTGAAGCCGCAACGCTACACTTCCTGATTCCCTCACCGAGAATGGCACCGGCAGCAGCAGAGAGCCCAGCGATTGATCGGCCTCTGCTGCCACCATCGCTGGAACCTGTGACAGGTAAGTGTCCATTTCTTAAAAGTCAGCAGCTGCAGTATTTGTACCTGCTAGCTTTTAAAAAATAATTTTCAGGTACAGTCCCGCTTTAATTAAACTGACAGTAAATAATATTCTTATTGTCCAAAAATGCAAAATAATCTATACACATCCACTACTTCATCAAAGCGAATTTCCACCCAAAAATTGAACTTCCACTGTCCGGATTCCTCCCCCCCTCCAGTGTCACATTTGGCACCTTTCAGGGGGGATGGGGGAGCAGTTACCTGTCTAATACAGGTATTTGCTCCTACTTCCAGGAAAAGATCGCTGCAGTATCCACAACAATCTACGCCATGTTCAGCCCATCCTCTGTCCCCCCCGCTGTCTTCTGGGAGACACACAGGTCCCAGAAGACAGCAGGGACCACTCAGAACACGCATCACGACTCGTGCATGTGCAGTAAGGAACCAGGCTGTGTAGCAATGCCGGCACCTCCACCTGGAGCTGAGGGACGGGTCGACTTTGGGTGAGGACATCGCGGGCGCCCTGGACAGATAAGTGCTACTGTATTTGTAGCTGCTGACTTTTATTTTATTTTTTTTAGGCGGAACTCCGCTTTAGGTAGTAGCCCTGTAATCTATTTTTAATTAAATTGTGTCTTACTGTGTTCTTCTGTCTCATTTTAACATTCCTGAGCTCCAGAATACATTTTTATTCCCACTCCATGTGCTTGGAACAAGCAGTGCACGTTAGCTTTTTGCACATTACAAATCCCATAGTTTATAGTCCATATTCCCTAGTCCATCTCAGGTACAGGTAAAAGAGAGTGGCTACATTCCTACATTTAGTGGGAGCATGAAGAACAAACAACAAACACAGAAAATATTTTTTTTAGCACACATCACAGTAATTCCAAAAGAAAGGAAAGACCACATTCAGTGCTCAAATTATCATACTATTACCCAAACATGCCAACTCTAAGCATACCTTCCAGACCTAATCCATCCAGGGTTGTATTCATGCTAGGGGTAAATAAACTAAAGATAATTCTCTCAGTGCCCTGCAGATTGCTCACTGGTTAGGTACCCAAATACATCTCAGCTCTTTTCTCCTTCTCTCTACAGACGCCAAACAGGGATTTGATAAGGCTGATTGAATGTTCACTGAAGAAACCCTGTTGAGCTGGATAATGGCACTTTACACAGAGCCCACAGTTAAGGTTAAATAAATGCCCAATAGGGCTTAAAGGAACAGGCTAAAGTTTGCAAGTTAAACTATTTGTGTTGAATTTCATAGAATATTACACTTGGCCTGGGCCTGTGGGTTGATGTATAGAAGGGAGTGGTCTGACCCAGCTAAGGTCATTCCCCTGCCCTCCTGCTGCCTGTTCACATGATTCATAAGTCTAGAACTGGATGATTCACAGGGCCACACATGTAAATTGCCACCAGCCCTTGGTAATACATAGAATAAACCTAAAAAAATTGGGATTTTGTAGGCAATTAAAAAAGTGAACTGTCATATATATATATATATATATATATATATATATATATATATATATATATATATATAATTTATATATATTGTAGAAAGATTACATAAAAAATCTCATGTTGAAATTACAATGATATTATCAGTATTGCACAATTGACTATTAACCATGACGTGGTAGTCCCCATCAGCTTGCTGTTCTCTTTGTCATTGATTGTGCCAAGGAATACAGCAGAGGGGGGTATCCAACGCATTTTTTTAAAACATATACTGTTATAAATGAATCTTCTTCAGGGAATAATACCACTTCTGAAAAAACTGCTTAAATCAGTGATCCATTGGTACAGAATTCTATGAAAAAAAATGTAAATCATCATCCACATGCACTTACAATGTTAAAATATGTTAAGCAGAAGCACTCCTTCAGATGGTAAGGATACCATACATCAGCCATTGAAGACCTCCACCAACGAGTCACCAAATTATCAGCATCCATTGGTTGCCTGATATGGGCTCTAATCTTTCCTCATAGATTAGCTCTTCCATGCCTCTTATCAGTTTGGTTGCCCTTCTCTGCACTTTCTCCAGTTCCCAATATCCTTTTTGATAACTGGAGCCCAAAACTGAACTGCATAATCCAGATGAGATCGTACTAATGATTTGTACAGCGGCAAGATGATATCTCTCTCTCTGGGGTCCATACCTTTCTTAATACAAGAAAGGACTTTGCTCGCTTTGGAAACCACAGCTTGGCATTGCATGCTATTATTGAGCTTATGATCTACCAAAACCCCCAGATCCTTCTCCACTATGGATTCCACCAGTTGTACTCCCCCTAGTATGTATGATGCATGCATACTCTTATGCCACGTACACACGATCAAACTTTCCGGCGGGAATGTCAATCGGACCATCCGACCGTGTGTGGGGCTCCGGCGGACTTTTTGTTCCAAAAAGTCCGGAGGACTTAGTTTGAAGTTTTGACCGAAAATTGACAATTGACAATCCCGCCGTCTGTGTGCTAGTCCGCGGGACTTTTGAAATGAACGGACTTGCCGACACACGTCGTAAAGTCCATTCATTTTGAACGTGACTCCAGGTAGACGGGATTAGCGAAGGAAGTTGATCGGCGACATTGACACCTCGCTGGCCCCATCACCTGGTATGGATTTAAAGGGGGATCCCGAAGCCGAAAAAACGGCGTGGGGGTTCCCCCAAATCCATATCAGACCCTTATCCGAGCACGTAGCCCGGCCGGTCAGGAAAGGGGCGAGCACCCCCCCTCCTGAGCCGTACCAGGCTGCTTGCCCTAAACATGGGGGGTGCCCAGGGGAAAAGGGGGCCCTGCGGCCCCCCCCACCCCAAAGCACCTTGTCCCCATGTTGATGAGGACAAGGGCCTCTTCCCGACAACCCTGGCTGTTGGTTGTCGGGTTCTGCGGGCGGGGGGCTTATCGGAATTCAGAACCCCTGACAACCAACGGCCAGGGTTGTCGGGAAGAGGCCCTTGTCCTCATCAACATGGGGACAAGGGCCCCCTCTTTCCCCAGGGTACCCCCCATGTTGAGGGCACGCGGCCTGGTATGGCTCAGGAGGGGGGGGGGCGCTCGCTCGTCCCCACCCCTTTCCTGACCGGCTGGGCTGCGTGCTCGGATAAGGGTCTGATATGGATTTGGGGGAACCCCCACGCCATTTTTTTTGGCGTAGGGATTCCCCTTTAAAACCATACCAGGTGATGGGGCTAGCGAGGTGTCAATGTCGCCGATCGAGGCGGCGGCATTGACTTCCTTCGCTAGTCCCATCTACCTGGAGTCATAGGGGTGGGGACCCTATATCATTTATGAAGTTATTCAAAAATAAGCTTCCGACTCCCAACACTGAACCTGGGGGTACACCACTGATAACCTTAACCACATGCCGACCGCGCTATAGTCAAAAGACGGCTACAGCACGTCGGCTTATCCTGGGAGGACGTCCTAAGGACGTCCTCCCAGAAACTTGCTCCCGCGCGCCCCCTAGGGCGCGCACTCGGGAACATCCGTGACCGCCGGGTCCCGAGGACCCGGCGCATCACGGATCACGGTAAACGGCCGCTGATAGCGGCCGTTTACCACGTGATCGCTCCATCAAATGACGGAGCGATCACATGTACACAAACCGGCGTCACGTCATGACGCCGGTTCCTCCCTCCCCTCTCTGCACCGATCGGTACAGAGAGAGAGAGAAGCAGAGAGGGGGAGAGACGGGACCAGCGCTGTGGGCTGGATGTGTAGTGCCCACAGCGCTGGTCAATACACTGCCACCGCTGTGCAATGCTCTGCAACCAACCACTGTGCAATACTCTGCAACCAACCACTGTGCAATACTCTGCAACCAACCACTGTGCAATGCTCTGCAACCAACCACTGTGCAATGCTCTGCCACCAACCACTGTGCAATGCTCTGCCACCAACCACTGTGCAATGCTCTGCCACCAACCACTGTGCAATGCTCTGCAACCACTGTGCAACGCTCTGCACCCACTGTGCAACGCTCTGCAACCACTGTGCAACGCTCTGCCCCCACTGTGCAATGCTCTGCAACCACTGTGCAACGCTCTGCAACCACTGTGCAACGCTCTGCAACCACTGTGCAACGCTCTGCAACCACTGTGCAATGCTCTGCAAACACTGTGCAATGCTCTGCCAACACTGTGCAATGCTCTGCCAACACTGCAACACTGTAATACTCGCCAATACTCTGCCAATACTCGCCAATACTCGCCAATACTCGCCAATACTCTGCCAATACTCTGCAATAAATTTTAATAGAAACAAAGAATTTTTATTTATTTTTTTACCGAATTTTCAGTATATTTTGATTTATAGCGCAAAATTTAAAAAACCCAGCGGTGATTAAATACTACCAAAAGAAAGCTCTATTTGTGTGAAAAAAAGGACACAAAATTCATTTGGGTTCAGTGTTGCATGACGGAGTAATTGTCATTCAAAGTGTGAGAGCACCGAAAGCTGAAAAATGGTCTGGTTAGGAAGGGGGTTTAAGTGCCCAGTGGGTAAGTGGTTAAACCATTCAGAGTAAGAATCATTAACCACTACTCTCTGAATCCTGGCTTTTAGTCCATTTTCTATCCATTTAAAATTGATCTTTCCAAGCCTGTAGATTTTGCCGTACACATAAGTCGTGTGTGGGGAACTGTGTCAAATGCTTTTGCAAAATCCAGGTATACCACGTCCACAGCCATCCCTCTGTCCAAGGTTTTACTTACCTCCCCCTAAGTGTAAACAACACAGAGCTGTGTGCAGTGACAGGGGATCTGATTGCTTTTTCATTTCCTGCTAAGCAGGGAATGAAAACAACTAGATCCCCAGTGAAAGCAACACACAGTACACACACACACAAACACTTGTTAGGCACAAAGTTAACCCCTTGATCGCTGTAGATGAACCCCTTCCTGCCCATTGTCATTAGTACAGTGCCAGTGCATATTAACACCGAATAGACTCCACTGAAGAAGTCCACACCTAGGAAGACACGTGTCTGGGATTAGGAGACACACTCTCAGCCATCATCCCACGGTCACTATCATCCATGCAGAAGCACATAGGTATTATAAAGTGCAATCATATAAAGTCCATCAATATATATGTTGTGCTGAACTTGTGCAACTTGTAGTGTGCAGATCCTGGTGACACTCCGTGCTCCCTTCCTGGGTCCCCACTCACCAACAATAATCTTTAAACTCACCTGGTGTGTGGGTTGGGGTATCACCTTCGATTTGTGTGCAGTGTGTGAAGTCACTTCCTGCTTCCGCAGGAAGTGTCAGTGTCGCCATCTTGGTACTCATTGGAGGCATCAATCAGTATATATGTGGTGTACTTAGTCATAAGTTATATCTGCAGGAAGTTACCTAGTTGCCACCCCAGCACCCCTGAAGTATACATATTGTGTTTCTATGTTATTAAATGATGGGCAACCACCCTCTTAATGTTCCTACATGGTGTCCCACAGTAACCCAATATGTCACGATTGTCATCAGGGATGAGCCGAACACCCTCCTGTTCGGTTCGCAGCAGAACATGCGAACAGGCAAAAATTCGGCAGAACACATGAACACTGTTATGCCGCATACACACGGTCTGAAATTCTCATCGGAAAAAGCTCTGATGGTTTTCTTGTCGGAATTTCCGACGGAATTTCGCTCAAACTGTCTTGCCTACACACGGTCACACCAAATTCCGACGGTCAGTAACACAGCGGCATAAAACACGTTCGACAGCACTATAAAAGGGAAGTTTAATGCTTCCAGACATGCGTGAAATTGTTTCCGAGCATGCGTCGGAATTTTGTGTGTCGGAATTGCATACACACGATCGGAAAATCCGATAGAAAGGTTTTCCATCGGAAAAATTGAGAACAGGTTCTCAATCCAAAGTCCGTCGGAAATTCCGACAGAAAAAAGACCGATGGGCATACACACGGTCGGAAAATCCGTTGAAAAGCTCCCATCAGACTGTTTTCATCGAAAAATTCCGACCGTGTGTACGCGGCATTAAAGTCTATGGTATACTAACATGAAAAATGAAAAGTGCTAATTTTAAACGCTTATATGCAAGTTATTGTCATAAGAAGTGTTTGGGGACCTGGGTCCTGCCCCAGGGGACATGTATCAATGCAATTTTTTTTTTAAAACACGCGTTTTTTCGGAAGCAGTGATTTTTTGAATGCCTAAAGTGAAACAATAAAAATGAAATATTCCTTTAAATATCGTGCCTAGGGGGTGTCTATAGTATGCCTGTAAAGTGGCAAATTTTTCCCGTGTTTATAACAGTACCACAGCAAAATTACATTTCTGGGTCCTGCCCCAGGGGACATGTATCAATGCAATTTTTTTTTTTTAAAACACCCGTTTTTTCGGAAGCAGTGATTTTTTGAATGCCTAAAGTGAAACAATAAAAATGAAATATTCCTTTAAATATCGTGCCTAGGGGGTGTCTATAGTATGCCTGTAAAGTGGCAAATTTTTCCCGTGTTTATAACAGTACCACAGCAAAATTACATTTCTAAAGGAAAAATTGTCATTTAAAACTGATCGCGGTTGTAGTGAATTGTTGGGTCTTGGCAATACAGATAAAACCCATTGAAAAAAAGAGCATGGGATCCCCCCTAGTCCATTACCAGGCCCTTTGGGTCTGGTATGAATATTAAGGGGAACCCCCAAACCAAAATGTAAAAAAGAAAAATTGCGTGGGGGTCCCCCTAAAATCCATACCAGGCCCTTCGGGTCTGATATGGAAATTAAGGGGAACCTTGCGCCAAATAAAAAAAAATGGCATAGGGGTCCCCCTCAAAATCCATACCAGACCCTTATCTGAGCACGCAACCTGGCAGGCCGCTGGAAAAGAGGGGGGACAAGAAAGCGCCCCCCATCCCGAACCATACCAGGCCACATGCCCTCAACATGGGGAGGGTTGATGGGGACAAGGGCCTCATCCCCACAACCCTTGCCCAGTGGCTGTGGGGGTCTGCAGGCAGGGGGCTTATCGGAATATGGAATCCCCCTTTAACTAAGGGGGCCCACAGATCCCGCCCCCCCTGTGTGAAATGGTAACAGGTACATTGTACCCGTACCATTTCACAAAAAAAGTGCCAAAATGTTAAAAAAAACAAGACACACCTTGGGACAAGTCCTTTATTAAAAAATAAAAATGTCCCATGAGGGGGTTGGTGCCACCCGTGTACATAAATGGGTGGCCCCGCCCTCTCTGACACCACGGTGAAACCATTGGGAAGTCCCCGTACGTCAGAGGAAGGCAGGGTCACCTTGGTACATCACCGCGTGGCCCCGCCCTCAGTTATAAAAGAAGTGTCATCGGCGCTGAAGCGTCATATGGCGGGTGCCTCCCATGGAGGCGGATCGGTGGCAGGCTTTTTTAATTTTATTTTTCCGTCTGTCGGCAGAGCCATAGAAGATGAATGGACTTTGTGGGACATTTTTGTTTTTTTTTTTTTTTACCCGTTACCATTTCACACAGGGGGGGGCGGGATCTGGGGTCCCCTTGTTAAAGGGGGCCTGCAGATTCCGATAAGCCCCCCGCCGCAGACCTCCCACAACCACGGGCAAGGGTTGTGGGGATAAGGCCCTTGTCCCCATCAACATGGGGACAAGGTGCTTTGGGGGGCTACCCCAAAGCACCCTCCCCATATTGAGGGCATGTGGCCTGGTACGGTTCAGGAGGGGGGGCGCTCTCTGGTCCCCCCCCTCTTTTCCTGCGGCCTGCCAGGCTGTGTGCTCAGATAAGGGTCTGGAATGGATTTTGAAGGGGGACCCCTACGCCATTTTTGTTTTATTTTGGCACAGGGTTCCCCTTAAAATCCATACCAGACCTGAAGGGTCTGGTATGGATTTTGAGGGGGACCCCTACACCATTTTTTTTAAATTTGGTGCAGGGTTCCCCTTAATTTCCATATCAGACCCGAATTTTAGGGGGACCCCCACGCAATATTTTTTTTTACATTTTGGTTCAGGGTTTCCCTTAATATCCATACCAGACTGAAAGGGCCTGGTAATGGACTGGGGGGTGATCCCATGCTCTTTTTTTCAATGAGTTTTATCTATATTGCCGAGACCTGACAATTCATTACAGCCGTGATCAGTTTTAAATGACAATTTTTTCCTTTAGAAATGTCATTTTGCTGTGGTACTGTTTTAAACAAGGGAAAAATGCGCCACTTTACAGGCATACTATAGACACCCCCTAGGCACGATATTTAAAGGAATATTTCATCTTTATTGTTTCACTTAAAGCATTAAAAAAATCACTGCTCCCGAAAAAAAATATTTGCATTGATACATGTCCCCAGGGGCAGGTCTCAGGTCCCCAAACAATTTTTATGACAATAACTTGCATATAAGCCTTTAAAATTAGCACTTTTGATTTTTCATGTTAGTGTCCCATAGACTTTAACGGTGTTCCGGCAGCTCATCCCTAATTGTCATATTATGCTATGCTATGCTTAACAAGTAATATGCGATCATTACAGTCATGTTTTCCTTACGTGGTTACTGCCACAAATATATAGCGGCAACCATATAAATCCCACATTTATAATATCTTACAATGAATACATTATCCCATAATAACAATAAATAAATTACAGTACAAAATTAATAACATGTTAAAAACAACTCTACTACCAACAATAGATTAAAAAATTGTGTTAAAATTAGTATTAATACTAAAACTTTATTTTAATAATTACTTATAAAACAATTTACATCTAGATCTACAGTTAACCCTGATGGTGTCAATGACTTTAATTGGTATATCCATTTGGTTTCATTCTGTGAGCCTGTTTCATGTTAGTGCCCCTCCAGTGTCTCTCTATTCTATCAATACCACAGAAAATCTATTTAGACGGAACCCTATTGGGGAATCTTCTAAAGTGGTATGATAAGCTTAAGCTATGCTTACAAAAGCCCTTTTTGATACTATTAATTAGGGATGGGCCCGGTGCTCGATGCGAACCCACGTTCGCATCGAGCACCGGGCGTTCGCTCGCTCGGCGAGCCCAGAACTATTTTGGCCGCTCGCATCACGTTCGTGTGATGCGAGCGGCCCCGCAATGCATTGCGGCCGGCGCGGCCGACGCAGTGCATTGCTGGCTGATGATTGGCCAAGCATGCACTGTGACCCCGCATGCTTGGCCAATCACAGCCCCGGAAACTCGAAGAGCCATAATTGGCTACAGGCAGGACGCCTGTAGCCAATTACAGCTCAGGGGCTGTAGTACACGCCCCCCCTATAAAACGCCGCCACGCCGTCTGCGCCGGTCACATGCTGTTCCGGCGCAGATTGAGCAGGCTGATTCTGTGACACTCTGCTGCATTTAGATAGTTAGAGAGATTCACTTACAGAGATTGAGTTAGATAGATTCAGTTACAAAGATTGATTGAGAAAGAGGGGCTTGTAGTGTGCTCGTGGCAGGCAGGCAGAGCTACTATATTTTGTTACCAGAAGCACCTATAGGACTTGTAGTGTGTTCGTGGCAGGCAGGCAGAGCTCCTATATTTTGTTACCAGAAGCACCTATAGGACTTGTAGTGTGTTCGTGGCAGGCAGGCAGAGCTCCTATATTTTGTTACCAGAAGCACCTATAGGACTTGTAGTGTGTTCGTGGCAGGCAGGCAGAGCTCCTATATTTTGTTACCAGAAGCACCTATAGGACTTGTAGTGTGTTCGTGGCAGGCAGGCAGAGCTCCTATATTTTGTTACCAGAAGCACCTATAGGACTTGTAGTGTGTTCGTGGCAGGCAGGCAGAGCTCCTATATTTTGTTCCCAGAGGCACCTATAGGACTTGAAGTGTGTTAGTCCCATTACACACACAGAGCTATATTTTCTTCCCAGAAGCACCTATAGGACTTGAAGTGTGTTAGTCCCATCACACACACAGAGCTATATTTTCTTCCCAGAAGCACCTATAGGACTTGAAGTGTGTTAGTCCCATCACACAGAGCTCCTCTATTTTCTTTGCAGAAGCACCCATAGGACTTCTAGTATGTTAGTGGCATCACACAGAGCTCCTATATATTCTTCTCAGCAGCACCCACAGGACTTCTAGTGTGTTAGTGGCATCACACAGAGCTCCTCTATTTTCTTTGCAGAAGCACCCACAGGACTTCTAGTGTGTTAGTGGCATCACACAGAGCTCCTATATATTCTTCTCAGCAGCACCCACAGGACTTCTAGTGTGTTAGTGGCATCACACAGAGCTCCTCTATTTTCTTTGCAGAAGCACCCACAGGACTTCTAGTGTGTTAGTGGCATCACACAGAGCTCCTCTATTTTCTTTGCATAAGCACCCACAGGACTTCTAGTGTGTTAGTGGCATCACACAGAGCTCCTCTATTTTCTTTGCAGAAGCACCCATAGGACTTCTAGTGTGTTAGTGGCATCACACAGAGCTCCTATATATTCTTCTCAGCAGCACCCACAGGACTTCTAGTGTGTTAGTGGCATCACACAGAGCTCCTCTATTTTCTTTGCATAAGCACCCACAGGACTTCTAGTGTGTTAGTGGCATCACACAGAGCTCCTCTATTTTCTTTGCATAAGCACCCACAGGACTTCTAGTGTGTTAGTGGCATCACACAGAGCTCCTCTATTTTCTTTGCAGAAGCACCCATAGGACTTCTAGTGTGTTAGTGGCATCACACAGAGCTCCTATATATTCTTCTCAGCAGCACCCACAGGACTTCTAGTGTGTTAGTGGCATCACACAGAGCTCCTCTATTTTCTTTGCAGAAGCACCCACAGGACTTCTAGTGTGTTAGTGGCATCACACAGAGCTCCTCTATTTTCTTTGCATAAGCACCCACAGGACTTCTAGTGTGTTAGTGGCATCACACAGAGCTCCTCTATTTTCTTTGCATAAGCACCCACAGGACTTCTAGTGTGTTAGTGGCATCACACAGAGCTCCTCTATTTTCTTTGCAGAAGCACCCATAGGACTTCTAGTGTGTTAGTGGCATCACACAGAGCTCCTATATATTCTTCTCAGCAGCACCCACAGGACTTCTAGTGTGTTAGTGGCATCACACAGAGCTCCTCTATTTTCTTTGCAGAAGCACCCACAGGACTTCTAGTGTGTTAGTGGCATCACACAGAGCTCCTCTATTTTCTTTGCATAAGCACCCACAGGACTTCTAGTGTGTTAGTGGCATCACACAGAGCTCCTCTATTTTCTTTGCAGAAGCACCTATAGGACTTCTAGTGTGTTAGTGGCATCACACAGAGCTCCTATATTTTCTTCTCAGCAGCACCCACAGGACTACCGACTACAATGGCTGGAAGACCGCCAAGGGGAGGCAGAGCGTGCAGAGCCAAGAACACAGGGCAGGCAGGCTCTGTTTCTAGTGGACGTGGCCGTGGACGTGGACGTGGTCGTGCATCGCCATCAGCACGTGGCCATGGGACACGCGCGTCTTTGTTTTCGGCAGCTGGACATGTGGAGCCGCATCATGCTGAAGGCTTGGTAGAATGGATGACCAAGCCCTCCTCATCCTCCTCATCCTCTCTCACCCAGGCTCAGGGTACTGACAGAGCATCATCAGCCACCCCTTCCCTAGACCCACCATGTCCTCCTGAGGAGTCCCCCGAACTCTTTGAGCACAGTGTTGGGTACATGCTCCAGGAGGATGCCCAACGATTCGAAGGCTCGGATGACGATACCCAGCTTGAGGAATCTGGCAGTACAGTTCCACCAGCTGCAGCTTACTGCCAGGTTTGCTCTAGTGGTGAAGAGGGAGGGGATGATGAGGTCACTGACTCCACGTGGGTGCCTCAAGGGAGAGAGGATGAGGAGGAGGACGAGGAGGAGGAGGATGCGGCGTCACATGTCCAACGAGGCAGGATGCCCCCTGGAGGCCAGGTAGAGGCCAGCACAGCAACTGTACAACACCGCAGAGCTCCGCCTGTGCAGGGCGCTGCCTCTGCACGTTATCAGAAAAGTTCTTTGGTGTGGGCCTTTTTTGAGACGAGTGCAGCAGATCGCACCACTGCTATTTGCAATATTTGTCTCAAGCGTATCTCGCGTGGCCAAAACATCAGCCGCTTGGGCACGACAAGCATGACCAGACATATGGCGACCTGCCATGCAGCTCGTTGGCAGGCACACATAAAAGACCCACACCAAAGAACTAAGCGGACCTCTCCTTGCTCCTCCTCAGCTGGGATCTCCATCCCCACTACACCTTCAGTCCTCTCTGAAAGCTGCTCTGAGAGGACTGAAGGTGTAGAATTCGGTGTGTCACAACCAAGTACTTGCAGTACACCGACGTCCGAATGCAGCAGGCAAATTTCCCTGCCCCAGCTGCTGGACCGTAGAAAGAAGTACACTCCCAGCCATCCACATGCCCAGCGGTTGAATGCTAGCCTTGCTAAATTGCTAGCACTTCAACTGCTGCCTTTTCAGTTGGTAGACTCGGCCCCCTTCCGTGAGTTTGTTCAATGTGCGGTTCCTCAGTGGCAGGTTCCCAAACGCCACTTTTTCTCGCGGAAGGCGATTCCGTCTCTCTACCGGCATGTGGAGGGCAATGTCCATGCCTCGCTGGACAGGGCGGTCAGCGGTAAGGTGCATATTACCGCTGACTCATGGTCCAGCAGGCATGGACAGGGACGGTACCTTTCTTTCACGGCCCATTGGGTCACTCTATTGGCAGCTGGGAGGGATGCAGGACAAGGTGCAGTAGTGTTGGAGGTTGTCCCGCCACCACGCCTCCAAAACGCGACTACTGCTACTGGTTGTGACACACCTCTCTCCTCCACCCCCTCCTCTTCTTCTTCCTCCAGTGCTCTGTCCTTGGAACCAGCGGTGCTCCGTAGGCGTACAAGGGGCTACGCAAGTACGCAGGCAAAAAGATGCCATGCCGTGCTTGCGCTGGTGTGTTTGGGGGACAGGAGCCACACTGGGCCAGAGGTTCTGGCAGCTCTGCAGGGGCAGGCCGAGAGGTGGTTGACGCCACGTCAGCTTAAGCCAGGAATGGTCGTTTCTGACAATGGCACCAACCTCCTCTCCGCCCTGCGACAGGGGCAGCTCACCCATGTGCCCTGCATGGCTCACGTCCTCAACCTGGTGGTGCAGCGGTTCTTGGGCAGGTTCCCAGGCTTACAGGATGTCCTGAGGCAGGCCAGGAAAGTCTGTGTGCATTTCCGCCGATCTTATAATGCCAGTGCTCGGCTGACTGAGCTGCAAAAGGAGCTGAACCTGCCCAAGAACCGCCTAATATCTGACATGCCCACCAGGTGGAACTCAACGTTGGCCATGCTGCAGCGACTGCACACGCAGCAGAGGGCCATCAATGAGTACCTTTGCGACTACGGCACCAGGACAGGGTCAGGGGAGCTTGGTTTTTTTTCCCCACGTCAGTGGAGCATGATCAGGGATGCATGCACTGTCCTCTCACCATTTGAGGAGGCCACGAGGATGGTGAGCAGTGACAGTGCATGCATCAGTGACACTGTCCCTCTTGTCCACCTGTTGGAGCATACGCTGCGTGGGATAATGGACAGGGCACTTGAGGCAGAACAGAGGCAGGAAGAGGAGGACTTCCTTGCCTCTCAAGGCCCCCTTTATCCGGACAGTGTTCCTTCTGTCCCACCCATCACACAGGAAGAGGATGAGGAGGAGGAGGAGGAGGAGGAGGAGGAGGATTGTGTGAGCATGGAGGTGGAGCCTGGCACTCAGCATCAGCAGCAGCAGTCTTTTTAGGGATGATGTACAGTCCCAACAAGCCAGTGGACTTGTACGTGGCTGGGAGGAGGTGGCTGGCGATCATGTCATCCTCAGTGACCCAGAAGACTCCGGACCGAATGCCTCAGCTAACCTACGCTGCATGGCCTCCCTGATCCTGCAAAGCCTGCGGAAGGATCCTCGTGTTCTTCGGATCAAGGAGAGGGACCATTACTGGCTGGCCACTCTCCTTGATCCGCGGTACAAGGGTAAGGTTGCGGACCTTATCTTGCCGTCGCAGAGGGAGCAGAGGATGAGACATCTCAGGGAGGCCTTGCAGAAAGGTCTGTGCAACGCGTTCCCAGAAACTGGGAGGCTACAAACTCCTGGTCCTGGGCGACGAGTTGCTGAGGCTTCGGTCAGTGGCAGAAGGAGCGGTGGGGAAGGTGGACGTCTGACCGATGCGTTCAGACAATTTTTTAGTCCGCAGCCCCAAGGTATGATCGGTTCCAGCAACCATCGCCAGCGTCTGATATACATGGTGCAGGAATACCTTGGGGCAAGGTCAGACTTGGACACCTTTCCCACCGAAAATCCTCTGGCTTACTGGGTCCTGAGGATGGATCACTGGCCAGAGCTTGCACAGTATGCAATTGAGCTACTGGCCTGTCCTGCCTCCAGCGTTCTTTCCGAACGCACATTCAGTGCTGCTGGAGGATTTGTGACTGATCATAGGGTGCGCCTGTCCACCGCCTCGGTTGATCGACTGACATTCATCAAAATGAATCAGTCTTGGATCACCACCAGCTACCAGGCACCTGAGGCGGATATAACCGAATAATTTTTAATGTCACATCCCTTCAAGACTGCCTATGCTGATGCTGAGTGACTGTCCTCTTATGTTCACTGACTATCCTCTTCCTCCTCCTCAATGATCCATGCCACCACACCAGTGCCTAAGGCACAATTTTTCAGCCCCTGTTTAACAGGGGCGTGTACTTACAATTTTTTAAAAAATGCTTCGCAACACGTGTGACTGCTGGGCTCCAAGTACAGTATCTGTGAGGGCCGGGTTGCAGTGTTGTGGCACCAGCACCAGTGCCTAAGGCACAATTTTTCAGCCCCTGTTTAACAGGGGCGTGTACTTACAATTTTTTTTAAAAAAATGCTTCGCAACACGTGTGACTGCTGTGCTCCAAGTACAGTCTCTGTGAGGGGTTGCAGTGTTGTGGCACCAGCACCAGTGCCTAAGGCACAATTTTTCAGCCCCTGTTTAACAGGGGCGGGTAATTACAAATCTTGATCTAATAGTTCACAGCAGGGCCCATTCCTGCGCCCACCAAGAGTAACTATGAGGGCCTGCAGTCTTGTGGCAACACCGTCCACCACCACCGCCAAAGGCCCAATTTTTCTGCCCTGTTCATTAGGTGCTTGCAATTACAAATCTTGATCTAATAACTCACAGCAGGGCCCATTCCTGCGCCCACCAAGAGTAACTATGAGGGCCTACAGTCTTGTGGCAACACCGTCCACCACCACCGCCAAAGGCCCAATTTTTTCTGCCCTGTTCATCAGGTGCTTGCAATTACAAATCTTGATCTAATAACTCACAGCAGGGCCCATTCCTGCGCCCACCAAGAGTAACTGTGAGAGCTTACAGTCTTGTGGCAAAACCGTCCACCCACCACCACCCCCCATTTTTCTGCCCTGTTCAACAGGTGCATGCAATTACAAAATCTTGATCTATTAACTCACAGCAGGGCCCATTCCTGTGCCCACCAGTCTTGTGGCTACACCAACATCTAATAGGGCAAATTTCTGCAGAGTATATACGCCAGGCCCCTACTTTCAAACATCCAACTTACAAACGACTCCTACTTGCAAATGGAAAGAGAAAACAGAAGTGAGAGGAAATCTACCCCTAGGAAGGGAAATTCTATCCTGTTAGATTTAATTTGGGAAAAAGGTATCTCCTCTCTACTGATACTTTATCACCAATCCTTGTTTCAATTAAAACCCACTTTTCCAAAAACATTTGTCATTGGGACGGAAAGTGAGGTGACATGTTCTGAACAGATGTGCAAAGACAGCAAATGTTACAGGGGTGATAACCCCTCCCTATGTTCTCCAAAAGCTTAAAAATAGATTTTTTTGGGATGGAGCT
>CM053036.1:172871797-172889953 GCA_028564925.1 Lithobates sylvaticus
CCTGGTGAACTGCAAATTTAAAAATAAATAAATAAACAAATAAACACACCAAAGAATGTGTAAAGTGCAGAAGAGTAAAGAGGATTTCCATTTTTAGAAAGCAATTTTAAATCTTTTCCATAGCTTCTTCCTGGAGCCAATTTTGATCTCAGAACTCACTTGCTGGTGAAATCTGGTATAATGCATGACACAAAGATACTCTACATGTAGTTCTCAGTACTGTTTAAAATGTATGCATACAATAAATGATATATACATTAAATGTCTAATTACCCGAGTAGCCAAACATGGACCAGCATTTAACACTTATTTCGGAACTCCTACTTTCTACTTTCCTTTTCTATTCAAGCAAAATTAAGACTATATCACTAGATCACTAGAATGATCAAAATTTTACTCTGACAAAAGGAGCTTGGTAGTAAAGTAAGAATAATTTTCTATCCATAGCACAGCCGGGTAAGTCAAACGGTGGTCTGATCTACTTTACATTAGACAGAGATGAAAAGTTAAAAACAGAACTGCTGAATAGTTTAACTTTATTGTTGCTTTATAAATGCAGATTGCTGTAGAGTTTATGTTTATGCGCTTTATTACAAAAGTAAAGCATCTTATTCTATAAATATCCCTTATCTTACAGGTGCCAAAAATGTTATGCCTACAAGACTCAGATACTGCAAGTATAATGAGTAGCAAGTTAAAATAAATAACATATACAGTTTTGTTTAATTAGAAAATCATTCTCCCATGCCTTCTGCATGTGAGATAGCAGAGGCAATGTTGATGACTTTGGGATGACTCTAACAATGTTGATGATTTTGGGGATGACTCTATCTAACAAACATACCATAGGTGATGCAACTTGTTTAGAGTATACAGTATATCTAGGCAAAACCTTTTTTTATTTAATTTGCATAATATAGGGAAGCATTAGACCCTCCTAAACTTTTAAGTACAAATAGATTAACCCCTCTATTTGTACTTAAGACAATTGTCACAGAGATTAAAAATGAGGGGAAAATCCAAAAATGTAAAGGGAAAATATTCCAGTAGGGAAATCCATACCAGGACTCACTTTGAGATTTCCTGTTGCATCTCTGGGACAGTAAATGAAGGAAAATCTTTGCACTGTATGACAAATGTTATTAAAAATGATAAAAAAAATAAAAAATATTAATTAAAGGCCATATCCCTCCACACAAATTCTGCTCAGTTTTGTATAGTGTCCACAAGGACATGTTTTCTTCGGCCTAATATTTATTGTTCTTTTAGAAGATTTCCCCCAGTTCTTTAAATATTCTGGTGTTTTCTCTGCGACAGCCCTGTACCCCTGCTTTTCCACCTGTCCTTGTCTCTGTTTGTCTTATGGTTAGCCACAAAGGGCTAAAAGTTGTGGGTAAAATTCCTCTTTTCCTGTAAAAGTTCATTCTAGTGAGTTTTCTTGTTTGTTTTTTTTGTCACCATGCCTCTATGTCTTAGACATTTAAGACTTCTGCTCATACTTTCTTAATGTCATCTGAGCTTCTGTACATACTTTCCCTTCATTCTATAAGGTCATTGATGCTAGTTTCAGTCGAAAGCTTCTGCAAGCATCTCTTTCATGCCCTTATTTTCCCTTTTGTTTGTTTTTGTTCTTTTTGGGCTGGTTTGCCTGTATTGTTTTGGACTTCTTTTGGATTGCCCTAGGTTGTTTGAGGAACACCACTCTTTACCTTCATATGCTATCGTTGGTATGGGAATGGTTACAGCGACCTTTGGGGATGGCCTCCAGTGCTTTTATGTGTCTAGAGTCCATTTCTGCTGTAGGTTACTTATTATCAAGCTGTGTTCCTCGAAGGACTTTTTACAGTGAGCGCAAAAATGTTATTTTACAGGTTAGTAATCCCCAGCTGGAAGTATGTGCTTGGTTAGCACTTATAGTGGAAAAATGGTGGATGTTAAATCCACACTTATGTACATTTATGTACCCCCCTCCTGTGGTTGAACATGCATATATAGTCAGAAATGCACGATCCATTAAGGTCATTTAAGGACACCAAATGTTAAGTGCTCATTAAAAGATAAAAAAAAAAAAAAAGGTTTCAAAGTTTAGTATCAACGGCTAACAGTTGAAATAATAACAGTAAACCTGTATTGGTAGTACATGACATTTCAATCAAACTGTATTTTATTCAAACTGTAAGTATATGAATATCTAAGATTTTACAATTAAATATAGATAAAAACAAAATAAATTAAAGCATTTTACTCCAGCTATTCATTCATGTTATTTAATTATACTTTTTTTTCCCCAGTAAAAGGATAATTACATACTGACCTATATTATTTTAAATGTATGATATACATTTTACAGTCATATTGGGCTTAGCTCAGGAGCATAGAAAATGACAGTGCCCTGTAGCAAAATTTTAATGGGGCTCCAACATAAAAAACACCATTGTACAACACCATAGTTACAGTGACATGTGACAAAGGACATGGGATGGTGGTATTATTGTTTCCATTGCAGTGATAAGAATTGTTGACTAGACATGTGCAGAATGAAAACAATTTTTTGTTTTGGTTAGTTTCACTTCATTATTTAGCGGTACATTAATTTGTTTATTTAACTTTGTTTGTTTAATTCGTTCAATTCTTTTTCAGAATTTGTTTTGTTTATTTGTTTTCAAATCCATTCAAAAAATTTTCGAATCAATTTCAAATAGTTTTTGAATTCGAAAAGTTTTTGAGTTCGAAAAAATGTTTGAATTCAAATAGTTTTGCAATTCAAATAGTTTTCCAATTTCCAAAAAGAATAAAATAGAATAGAAAATTAAGGAATAGAAAAGAAAAAAAAAATGTAGTTTTATTTTTCTATTCTATTCCTTTATTTTGTATACTATTTTATTCAGATACATCAAATTCGGTACTATTCTAATTGGAAATTTTGTCTGCAGTCTGCATTTTAATTCAGAATGAAACAAACCGCACATGTCTAGTGTTGACTATAGCCAATCATATAATGTGCAGTGGCCAGGAATATGTATAATATAACCCAAGGGATTAGATGTGAGTAATGAAACAAAACACAATAGAGTGCAGGGGTCAGGGTTGTTCAACGTACAGCCTAGAGCACAGGGTGGAGGAGTCAGTTATGTGTTATTATACAGCTCAGCAGGCAGAATGCAACACCCCCTACAAGGAACTTCATATCCCCCATACACTTATTTCACAGTCAACAGCCTTTGCATCAATCCCTTTATTACTTCCCAAACTCCAGGACCACGACAGCCTTTTGCTCCTTTACCCACCTGATTACTTTGCACTTAAACCCCCCTCGTGACCAGACCAATTTTCAGCTTTTGGCGCTGACGCACTTTGAATGACAATTGCGCGGTCATACAACACTGTACCCAAATGAAATTTTTATCATTTTTTTCCCACAAATAGAGCTTTCTTTTGGTGGTATTTAATCACAGCTGGGGTTTTTATTTTTTGCTAAACAAACAAAAAAAGATGGAAAATTAAAAAAAAAAAAAATCATGTTTAATAGTTTGTTATAAAATTTTGCAAACAGGTAATTTTTCTGCTTCATTGATGTGCGCTGATGAGGCGGCACAGGTGGGCACTGATAGGCTGCACTGGTGGGCACTGATAGGCTGCACAGGTGGGCACTGATAGGCTGCACTGGTGGGGACAGATAAGTCGGTACTGATGGGGACAGCAAAGATGGCACTGATGGGCACGGATGGGTGGCACAGATGGGTGGCACGGATGGGTGGCACGATGGGTGGCACCGATGGGTGGCACCGATGGGCACTGATGGATGACACTGATGGGCACTGATGGGTGGCACTGATGGGTGGCACTGATGGGTGGCACTGATGGGCACTGATAGGTGACACTGATGGGCACTGATAGGTGCACTGATGGGCACTGATGGGCACTGGTAGGTGACACAGATGAGCACTGGTAGGTGACACAGATGAGCACTGGCAGGTGACACTGATGTGCAGCACTGGCACTGTGGGCACTGAGAGATGGCACTGTGGGCACTGAGAGATGGCAGTGTGGGCACTGAGAGATGGCAGTGTGGGCACTGGTAGAAGGCACTTTAATAGGGGCAAAGGTGGGCACAGTGGATCGGGCACATTGCAGTGAGAGGGACTGATGTCCCTCTCACTGCCTCCGGTGATCGGCTTTTTTTTTCTCTCCTCGCGCTGTCAGCGCGAGGAGGAAAAAAAAGCCGATTACCGGCTCTGTTAAGATCACATGATCAGCTGTCATTGGCTGACAGCTGATCACGTGGTAAGGGGTCGGGATCGACCCCTTACTCGGATCTGTGATCCAGCGAGTCTCACAGACTCGCTGATCACAGAGCGCGCCGCGCGCGCCCTTCAGGGGGCGCGCAGGCAGCTCGTGTCCGGGACGACGTCAATAGACGTAGTCCCGGCACAATAGATCCGCGCTGTAGCCGTCATTTGGCTATAGCGCGGATCTCAGGCAGTTAAAATCAACACAGTGACAGATAGCACAGATCCAGCCTATTCCTTTTTGTGTGTGGCTTCACTTGCAGTGGAAAGAAGGAAGTGTGCTGATAAGGGGTTGCATATGATGGAGCTCCATGGCTGAATGTAGGGTGCAGCCCCCCAACTTAGCTGATCACTGCTGTCACTTGTAAACAAAGAGGTTTCAACCTCACTTTCTTTGTCAGTCTCTCACTGATGACTTCTAATGCAGAGGAAGCAAGTAGTGGAAGCATTCCTTTGCCAGCTTTCTGTGACAAGTAACAGCAGATACCAGCTGAGCTGTCACTGCTTCTGCAGGTCCATACTGACTGAGGTCTGGATGGGGATTCAGACCTGGGCAGGTCCCTGGTGCCCTACTGGGACCTGCCCAGGTTCAGACCCCATAGCAGCCATGTGGCTGCTATGATAGTAGTTCCACCACTGCATTAGCTTCACTTTAATTTGATCTCGACTCCATCTTTGCTGCAGCACCAGAAAAAAAAGAAAATAAATTAAAAACTCTTCTCCATAGCCAGAACCTTCTCAGTTGCACTATTATCATTTCCACAAAAACAAACAAAATAGTTCTAACAAAAGCCTTAGTAAAAAATGGTTATCTTTACTGTGTAAGAGTCATGAATTTAGAATGCAATAATAGCAATGGAAACCCAAGGTGGACTGCAAACCTCCTAGCAGTATACATTTTGGTTACTTACCTTTATCAAACGTCTTCAGGACTGTCACAGGACAAGCAAGGTCCTCTTTATTTCCCAGTGGTGGGTAGTCCTTAATAATGCAGACAACAGCTGCTCTCTGTGAGGGCATCACAGTGTAATGATGTAGAGGCAGCAGCTACCACAATGTATTGATGCAGAGACAGAAGCAGCTCTTAACATCATTATACTGTGATACCCATGATGTCTTGCACTCACGGTATGTCCTCAGTGGTGAAAAGAAGTACAATGTACTCCAGGTAACAGCTTTAGACTGTTGATTGTGACTGTGAATAAAGTGAATCAAGTGTATGAGGGATTTGAAGTTCCTTGTAGGTGGTGTTGCACTCTGCCTACTTTAGATTGAAGGTATGTATTGCAGCCATAGATGTGTTTTTGTTATGAAAACTGTTAAGGGCCATTTTTCCAATTAATAAAAATAGCCAGATTTGAGCTACAACCTGCATGCTATGGGACACTAAATGTATGAAACTTTAAAAAAAATGAACCTTATAAGCTTAGGGCAATTAAAAAAACTTCTAGGCTGAGAAACTAGGCAACCTGGTGGAGAACAATGAGCGCATCTTTGACCATAAGCAGGGCAGTTATGGTGGATACTTCAATCGTGACCAAAAAAGATTCTTACCAACGGAAGGAAGGCGACTACCAGAAGAGAGACCAAAAAGATTCTTACCAACGGAAGGAAGACGGCTACCAGAGGAGAGGATACAGGAGAGACCAGCTCAACCAGAGCAACTATTGATCTCCTGTCCTCCATCTTCATTCCCAGCTTTTATAGATTTCCGTTTGGCCTCTGATGCCCACATTTTTCATCCCGTCTCTTATATATAATAAAGTTATTGCTGTGAATTAAAAAAACTTCCAGTGATCCTACCTGATCCATTAATTTGATTCCCATCAGCTCTTCTCCAGCTCAGTTCAGGTATTGGGATTCCCATAGTACCACACCGTAGCAGAACAGTACTACCAATGACCGTCTTGAGTTTTGCTACAGAAGTGTGAATTACAGGACTTTGACACTTTCGCAATTCCACTTGACTAAATGGTACACCTGCAAGGCTGCGTGGTGAATAACACTTCAGGCGTGGTTCTATAAATGCTACAGCTGGGGATGGGAAGTTGAGGAAATGAACCATTTCATAAAGACTGCAGTCGCACAACCAAGGATTATCTTGCAAACCTGTAAAATTTTAGAAGATATGTTAAAAGAAATATTGTTTTTCTGCAGTTTGTACAATGACAATAGTACTTTTGCTTTAACCCTTATGTGACCAGAGACAATTAATTCCTATCTGACCAGACCTAATTAAGCAGCATGGTGTTGGTTAACTTGACTATAACTCTATGACTAATGTGTAGACCCACAACAGTAAAATCAGTATGTATTTGCAGTAAAGCATGCTTATTACACTCACTGATGACTCTAAAGCCCCATACACACGGTCGGATTTTCCCATGGATTCTGTCCTATCGGACAATGTTGTCGGAAATTCCGACCGTGTGTAGGCACCATCGGACAGTGTACCTCGGATTGTCCGACGGACAAAGTCCTATCTCCTGCTGGATAGATTTTTCGACAACAAAGTCTGATCACACCAAATCCGATTGTGTGTAGCGTAGTCCGACGGACAAAGTGCTACGCATGCTCAGAAGAAATTCTGTGACGGAAGCGCTCGGTCAGGTAAAACTACCTTTCCTAATCGACACAGCACATTCGTCACGCTGCAATGTTAAAATGTTTTAATGCAGCGCATTCTCTTTTTCTTTACAATGCAAGAAGAATGACATGTTTTAGCTGCTCCTATTCACCCGCACTTCTCACAAACTTAGTTCTTTATTAGTTTTCAGGATTTCTAGACTACATGTTTATTTTTACTCAGATCGTAAAAGAATCTTTGTTATATTTTTTGGATGATTTGTCATTTTTGTATTTTTTTTGGAATACATATTTTAAGGAGAATTTTTTTTTTTTTTTGAGGGGGGTTGTGTGTCTCAACTTAGCAAAACAACATTATTAACATTTGTATTTGTTGCTTAAATTTACTAGGAGTTTGTTGGTTGTTGGTGCCCCTTGTTAATTATACTTTATGATTAGTGAAATGTACCTGCCTACTCAAAGAAAAACTGTCATTGTAGAAAAGTAAAACACAATAGGCAAGGATTTTTTCAAATCAAAAATACCTTTATTTAGGTCTCAGCAACAAACCAAAGAGGAACGCAGCGATGAAGAAACTTGTGGAATTTGCAAAGCCTTGGACCCCCATGGCAACCATCATTTTAGAAGCATCTAAAATTGGGGGCCTGAGGAGTACCTATCTAAATAATAAAGCCCCATACACACGGTCGGACTTTTTCATGGATTCTGTCCGATCGGACAATGTTGTTGAAAAATCAGACCGTGTGTATGCACCATCGGACAGTGTACGTCGGATTGTCCGACGGACAAAGTCTTATCTCCTGCTGGAAAGATTTGCTGACAACATGGTCCGATCACACCAAATCCGATCGTGTGTAAGGTTGTCCGACCGGACAAAGTGCTACGCATGCTCAGATCACATTACAAGACCAAAGCTATTGGCTACTAGCCTCTACGTAGTCCCATCGTAGGCAACAAACGTCACCACGTTCAGAATGATCGGATTTTCCGACAACTTTGTCCGACCGTGTGTACGCAAAACCAACATCAGACAAAGTATGACGGACAGGATCCGACCGACCTGGTCCGCGGATTGTCCGACCGTGTGTATGGGGCTTTAGGGAGTGCAATCTGGTCCTGAAGTCCAAAACATCCGGAACTGCAGCAGATGCCATCTAGGTCCCCAGGCTCTGGTACTACGAGAGGCTCCATCTTCTCTCAGACCAGACTGAATCCAGGTCGTCACTCTCAGGTCTTCCTTGTACGCTTCCTTCCACGCTGTGGTGCTGGTGGGGTGGCAGAAGGAGGAGGAGGCGGAGCAAGGTCACTATCGCAAACATGTGTGAGTGGGGTCATCTCCCCAGCCATCCCCTCATTTAGGACCTTGAGGATGACCCCCTCACACATGCTGCGTTGCCCCACCTCCATACCCTTCATTTTATTGGCAACCAAGGAGCCAAAGGCCTCCTCGTAGGTGGGTGTGGCATATAGGGAGGCTGAAGCATCTCTGATCAGCTGGAGCGCTGACTCTCCCACCTCCCCCATCCTTCTCGCCCTTCTGTAGGGAAGGCGGAGGGGAGGGACTTGGGAGACAGTCAGGCTCCTACGCCTACCCCCCTGTTGGCTGCCACTACCCACCTCTTGGCTGCCACTAACCCCTGCCTCCTCCTGACTGCCACATTCCACAGCCACCTCCTGGCTGAGGTCTTCCTGTGTATGAAAAAGGGACATAGTTTCAGTTATTTGTTCATCAAACACACACAATTCTCATCTAGTGACTGTTGCAAAATGTTTACAAATAGAAAACCATACAATTCTTAACCCTGCAGTTTAGATTCTTGCCCCAACTGTCTCCAACACTACTGTCAGTTGATATGTCAAACACGTTAGGAACTAAGCAATTGGGGATCCTGAATTAAGTGAACATCATTCATTATTCACAAAAATGGTTACAAAACTACTATACCTGCCACAAGCTGGGCTCCTCCACATCTTCCAGACTGGAAGGCCCAGGTTGATCCTCGGAAGCCTCATCAGGGGTGGCGTGCATGGAAGGACGCGTGCAAGGAAGAGTCGAGAGTGACTTCCTGACATTAGCCTGGTCTTTGAGAAAATGGAGCCTGTCATAGTACCAGAGCGTGGGGGCATAGACCTCATCTGCTGCAGCTCCAGATGCTTGGGACTTCAGGACCTTATTGCGCTCCCGGAAATAGGTACTCCTCAGGTTGGCAATTTTTATTCTTAAGGTCTCCACGGTTGCCGTGGGGAACCTTGGCTTTACAAATGCCACAAGTTTCTTCATGGCTGCGTACCTCTTTGGTCTGTTGCTGTAGTCTCGGTGTTTCGCCTGCCATAATAGGGGCATTTCCCTATATTTATCAATGAAGAGGGGGAGAAAACTCACATGGTTGAAGCCGTCCATAATCTCTGCAAGACACAACACCACACAAAACACTATAAATAATGTAAAAACTCTCCTAATCTTCTCCATAAAGAAGCCTCAAGGTCTAATCTGTCTAGGCTAGTTATGTACCAACGTCAAATTGTACCTTCGTTATAGCGATCGTCTCGTGCGTGAGCTTTCTCTCCCCTCGTCTCACAGATCGTGGCTACGAAACAGGCGTGTGACGTTTTATATACAGTGCGCATGCGTCAAACTCCGCCCGCCCCTGGCGATCTTTCTCGTCTATTCCCCACCCCTTCTCTTTACGGCGCAGTGGGGAGAGCACATGGTGGGGACACAGCAGGTGCGCCCGAAATATCCCACCAATGAGGAGGAGGACGAGGAAAGGCCGGAGGCAGAAACGTCCCGATCCCGGAGCCTGAAATTCAAGGCCTCCAATATGCAATTTGGAGAAATGTTGGAGATGGTGGACATATTAAAGAGGAGCGACTATGATGGGAAGTATGGGCCTTACCTCAACCCCAATGTCCGCAAGGCCAAGATCATGTCTAAAGTTGTGAGGAGGCTGTACAATCATTTTGGGGTACAACGATTCAAGGAGCAAGTGAGGAAACGCTGGTCAGACCTGAAACTGAGGGAGCCCGATCAGTACAGAAAGATCAAGCGAGTTCTTCAAAAAAGTAAGTAGTTGTGTTTTGTGTTTGATTTTTGGCTTGCATACTGCTTCATGTGTTTGTATTTTTACAAAGTTGTACATTCGAAAATGGCCACTTTCAGGTTCGATCTTTCTGCCACTGTCACGTTTGTGTGTGTCCATTCGATCGTACTCAACCTCGATCGTTCGGCCACTTATAATACGATGTTTGGTGTTTTTTTTGGGGAAAGGAAGTTTGTTCTCACTAGAAATGTCATCAAGAATGTAAAGCCAATTTATTCTATGTAAAGGAGAGGTCACCCAGTAGCTGATTACCCATCTGGACTCTAGAGCACTAGTGCTGGGACACCCAAACCCACTTTTTATTATGCTTTTCTACACATGTGCTCCAGTGGATACTAGAGGGGGGTCTCCATCAGACAAACTTCTACCAAAAAGCTAGTAAGTTTAGCACCTTTACAAAGTGACTACATTCAAGTTGTTGTCATTTGTAACTGGCCAAACAAAAATATTGTCCCTTACTTTCAAGCAATGTTTGACATTTCCTATTTCTACCCTCAATAGATTGTGTTGCTAAATCTTCCTTTTGTACCTTCTCATAGGGGAGCGAAAACTTGTGACGTCTGAGGAAACCACAAAACCAACACCTCCCAAAGAAGGGGAAAGACCAGAAGCAGAGGAGGAGGAGGAGGAAGGAGAGATCATAGAAATTGGAGAACTTGTCAACAGGTGAGTGTGGGAGAACACAGCTACTGGTAAGCTAATCAATGTATGCCTGCCTCATTTCCAAGACACTTTTTTTTTTTTTTGGTTGTTTTTTAGGTGACGTGGATGTTGTGGAAGAAGAATCGCACTTTACCACAGAGAGTGCCCACGTACTCATCGGGGAGATAATGGTCTGCAATCGAGATCTAGATGACATAAAGCAAAACATCAATGATGTTCAACAAAAATTGAAGAACATCATTGATGTTTTAGGAAAAATCTGAAAACGCACCAAGTAATTAACACACATTTGTGGCTGCTTCTGAACACATTTAAGAACTGTGTGAAATTTGGAACATGCACACATTGTGTCCACATGTGCTAGCTCCCATCATGGTGGATGAATGACAACGTTTTTTTGGGGGTGCAACCACTTTACGAACTACTAAAGTGGTTGTGGTGAAGGGGTTGCACCCCCAAAAAACGTCCATTCATCCCCATGATGGAAAATGGCACTTTTGAAGATTCTAGGCATGTGTTTTACCATCTAATTACCATTTTCAGACCCAAATTGTGTGCATGTTCTAAATTTCCAGTTTCCAGGGGTGACCCCCCATGTGATGAAGGCAAGATCAAACACACTTTGAACATATAGTCATGTCTGATCTTGTCTTCACTTTAGAAAGTTGAACTTTCCGAGTTCCTAGGTTCTGTTTTGCTCCATGCCTGGTTTTACCAAATGCGGAATGTTTGTAAACAATGTTGTAAATAACCCAGATCCTGTAAACGCACTTGTGAATGTGTTGCAAGTAAACTTTTTAAATTTTCTAAATGTGTGGCTTCCTTATTTAAAAACAAAAAAGCATTATGTATGTCAAATGTAAAGGATTTGGGGGGCAATGGGTGTTATTTACTAAAGGCAAGTCCAGTTTGCACTGCAAGTTTCTTTTCCAGGGCACTTTTGCACTGCACTTGTAGAGCATAGTGGATTTGACTTATGTAAATGACACCCACAGTGATTTGTTTGAAAACACGTAGCACACCATTTTTTGGTAATACACACATTTCTGTCATGGTGATGAAAAGGAGTATTTTGGGTGTCAGTTATGCACTACAAACCTTCTCTAGACCAAAGATTAGGTATCAAACACACAACATGAGAAGAATATTTTTGGGAAGAAGAGACTGTTACCTCCTTTTGCCCAGAAAGTGCATTCCCACTGTTGAAGCTAAAGGGAAAAAAATTTCAAGGTCAAATAAGCAATAATACGGAAATGACAAGAAACCATAGGTTGGTTTAAAAAATATATTTATTAAAAAATGCCTCTCACACATCGTCAGGCAGAGCAATGGCCCCCCTACCCACAAAGTAGTCCATATATTGCTCGCGGACCTCGCAGGCATTTAGAGGGGGCAAGCCTGGACGTGCCGCTTGAAGGGCTGTGAGGTCAGCATTGGAAGGGCCCTCCACATCTGGGCCAACCGGCACCACATAGTTGCTGTTGTGTCGTTTTAAAAAGTTGTGCAATATGCAACAGGCAAGAACTATGTGGTTCAGTTTGTATTCCGCCAAGTTAATAGCCATCAAAAACAGGCGGAAGCGGCTGGCCAGGATTCCGAAGGTGTTCTCCACCACTCTGCGGGCTCTGGACAGCCTGTAATTGAAGACCCTCTGGTCTGGGGTGAGGGTCCTCATCGGGAATGGCCTCATCAGATGGGGAGTCAACGCAAACGCTTCATCTGCGACAAAGACGAAGGGGAGTCCTTCAGCATTCTCCTCTGGAGGTGGCAAGCACAGACTGCCACTTTGGAGACGCCAGTAGAACTCCGTGTGCGCAATGGCACCACCATCCGAGATCCAGCCGTTCATCCCCACGTCCACATACAAAAAATCGTATGTCGCCGACACCACCGCCAACATCACTACACTATTAAACCCCTTATAATTATAATAGTAGGACCCCGAGTTGGGCGGTGGGACGATGCGGACGTGTTTCCCATCAATTGCACCTCCACAGTTAGGAAAGTCACAACGGCTGGCAAAGTGGGAGGCCACAGTCTGCCATTCCTGTGGCGTGGAAGGGAACTGTGGAGTGAAACAAGAAAAAAAAATTAGTCACTTTGCACATAAACATTGCAAGCAGATTAGACAATAAACATCTTGGAACAAGATCATACTTTTACATTTTAGGCTGGAAAGTATTTGCACAGAAAAGTAGAGGGTCCCCTTAGCAGATTACTCACCCCCTATCAATACCCCCACTTCTGATGGGCCATTGGCAATAACTAGGGGTTTGGGGGGGGGGGGGGGGGGGTTTGGACAGGTAAACCTCTGCACTTCATTGATTGCCAAATGGCTCAATAATGTGTGCTAGTTTGGCCAGACCCTCCTTACTTAACACTATTGGCAGCCCACAGGAAAGATAAAATAACATTTCAACCCCCCCCCCCCCCCCAAAAAAAAAGGAAAGCACATTGTGACATTCTGAAATTACCTCGCAAGCTAATAGGAGGGAAAGAACACAACAAAAGATGAAATGGAAAGTATGGAGCCAGCCCCTTGCACTACATGCTTTGCAGAATTCATCACTAAAGATGCACACTATAAAGAGGTAGGTATATAGTGTGTATTGACTTTGGGAAAGCCAGCAGATAGAGGATTGGTACCATCTGACAGAGCAGTTGGGGGAGGGGGTTCCTAATTAGTTTGCCCCCCCCAAAAAAAAGGGAAAAAAAAAAAGGGGCTCTACATGAGGTAAAACACACAGCAAACATTTGTGCATATTTTAGGGGGTGTTTGGGGGAAAACAATACTATGCAGCAGACAAAATACATTGCTTAAGGGACTAGGCCTTAGGTGTCTATTGGGCCAGAAGAGCATGCTGGGGAGGTAAGTGAAGGGAAAAATGCATGAAGGAGAAAAGGTAACCCTCTGCACTTCATTGATTGCCAAATGGCTCAATAATGTGTGCTAGTTTGGCCAGACCCTCCTTACTTAACACTATTGGCAGCCCACAGGAAAGATAAAATAACATTTTAACCCCCCCCCCCCCCCCAAAAAAAAAGGAAAGCACATTGTGACATTCTGAAATTACCTCGCAAGCTAATAGGAGGGAAAGAACACAAAAAAAGATGAAATGGAAAGTATGGAGCCAGCCCCTTGCACTACATGCTTTGCAGAATTCATCACTAAAGATGCACACTATAAAGAGGTAGGTATATAGTGTGTATTGACCTTGGGAAAGCCAGCAGATAGAGGATTGGTACCATCTGACAGAGCAGTTGGGGGGAGGGGGTTCCTAATTAGTTTGCCCCCCCCCCCAAAAAAAAAGGGAAAAAAAAAGGGGCTCTACATGAGGTAAAACACACAGCAAACATTTGTGCATATTTTAGGGGGTGTTTGGGGGAAAACAATACTATGCGGCAGACAAAATACATTGCTTAAGGGACTAGGCCATAGGTGTCTATTGGGCCAGAAGAGCATGCTGGGGAGGTATGTGAAGGGAAAAATGCATGAAGGAGAAAAGGGGCACAGCATATTAGAGCATATTGCAATCATGGTAATTAGGGAAGAAGGTCAAAAATACAAGTCATTAGCAAACAGAGCATACATAGAAGGGAATAGTAAAGGAGAAATGTTACCTTAATATAGTCCTCCTGCAGGACCTGGATGATGGCAGAACAGGTCTCTGGAATAATGATTCCCAGGGCCTGGGGAGAGATACCTGAAGAGAACTTCAAATCCTGAAGGCTTCTCCCTGTCGCCAAGTACCTCAACGTGGCAACAAGCCTCTGCTCCGGAGTGATGGCTTGTCTCATGCAGGTATCCTGCCGGCTGATAAAAGGGGTCAGCAAAGCCAAAAGACGGTGAAAAACGGGGTCCGTCATTATTCTCCCGGATCTCACGAAGCAAAGGCATGTGCGAGAACTGATCACGCTGAAGCAACCAATTTTGGTCCACATACTCCTCGTCACTCTGTTCATGGACGGGTCTTGGGTCAAAGCTAAAAGCCCGACACCAATTCCGCGTACAGCACAAACTCGGCGACGAGTACGTACGGGAAACATCGCTCACAAACGGTCGGCTGGTCAGAACGGACAAACAGAAAGCACCGATAAACAGCAAGGCCTGAAAGAACGAAATGAATACCAGAAATGAGCAGACAATAAGCAGTGAAAATCAAAGCGTCCTATATCAAGATATAGGCCGCAATGACCAACAAATGCGAACTGACTACACGCACTAATAAACAGATACGCACGACAAGCACAAACTGAAGAGCAGTAACGATCTGAGTCTGAAAACTGAGAAGCGCGAATCGTAAGTCCCCAAACTTTGACTAACTCGCGATAAACACGGGATCAGCAGAAGGAGCCCAACGAGTGCCTGACGTGGTGCTGAACTTCCCTTTTCTAGTCTCGTGGAAGACGACTTACGTCACGACGTTCTTGCAGACCGGAAATTCCGACAACGTTGTCCGACCGTGTGTACGCAACACCAACATCGGACAAAGTACGACGGACATGATCCGACGGACCTGGTCCTCGGATAATCCGCGCGTGTGTATGGGGCTTAAGGCAGAGGTCATCATCAACCCTGTCCTCAAGGCCCACTAACAGGCCAGGTTTGCAAGATAACTGAAATACATCACAAGTGGTATCATTTGCTGCTCAGTGATTGCAGTATTCTAGTCTGCATCTTCCCAAGTTAATACATAAAACCTGGCCTGTTAGTAGGCCCTGAGGACAGGGTTGATGACCACTGGTGTTAATCCTCTGCATTGTGTAAAAAGGCTGTTTTGATCCTGGCTTCTCTGATTCTCCCCTCCTTCCAATGACCCCTGATCATTTCCTGATAACACAGAGCCTATGGAGTCAGGCTGCACATGCTCAGTTTGGTGTGTATTGCTAGAGAGGTTTTTTTTTTTCTTAGGAGGGTGCATGTGATCAGCTTAGGACCAATCAGCACTGTCCAGACAGAGGTTTAGGGGTCTTGCAGTCTAATAGGAAAGCCAGAAAACTCCTCCTACAAGCTTTAACCAGTGCTCGGCTGGACACTGACAGAAGTCACAAGACTGCTCTAATTGCTGATGAGAATACGTATTTAGCAGTTTATATTTACTAAAATTATTGCATTTCTATGTTCTTTTTACTGTGGGAGACCAGATATAGTTGTAGCACTGACCCCCAAAATAGTTGCTGGTTATTTTTGGGCTTACCGTTACCTCACCTGTTGTAGCTCCGTCTTGGGTATCCCGTGGAAAGTAACCCAGAGTAAAGGTTGAGACTGACACTGAATCCTCTTTTAGAGTTTTTATTCAGAAAATAGAACACAGTCTCTCAATAAGGGTAGAGGGTTTAGGGGTGAGTGCAGGTGCTCAGATTGCTGGGTGAAGATATTAGATGAATCCAGAGATTTAACTGTTTCCCAACTGGATTCAGCACCCCTGGATAGGTCTCTCTCACTAGGCCTAGCAGCCGGTAGGATACTCGGTACAGTCTCTGCCACAGACTGGTAGTTATACTTTAACGTCACTGAAGTATTAGATGAACTTTAAGTAACTGTCATACGGTACAAGGTTCTCTCAGCCGATCCGTTGATACCATATGAGGGATGTTCCAGGTTGCATCCTTCATCTAAGCTTCCAGGGTCCTTCAGAGAAACCAGCCTTGCGCATGGCCTTCTCCTGAAAGGGTCCTCCCCTGGGGTACTTCAGCTGCTGGGCCTCTCCATTCCGTTGAGACGGCACCGGACCTTCCTTGGATCAGTAGGCTCTGAAAGTCACTCGGGCCTACTCCTGCAGTTACATTGCCTCGGGCCAGCAAGCCCCGAGACACTGGACGCATGGTTCGCACCCCAGGCCAGGAGGGCCATGAGGCTGGGTCAGGAGGACCCCCAGAACCACGCAAACAGGAAAAGTCTTCTTTGGTCACATGGTGTCCTTACCTTAAATACCCCCCAGAGAGAACACTCCCACTGGGCTGGTTCCGAAAGGTAAGTGGCACTTAATGCATCCAGCTAGACTGCCTTCTACTCTTGCCGACGATGACAGCGACACCTACGGTCAAGGAAAACCCAGTGCAACCCAGCTAGACTGGTACTGAAACCAGAAATGTTAATAGAATTATCCTAAAGCCCAACTGTGGCTTCAGGCAACTTAATTTTTGAAAACAATAGCGCCTGCTCGTCAGGAGCCAGCGCTACATAGTGAATGCAGGGTCCTGGGTTTAGTAACTAGGGTTGAGCGAACCCGAACTGTAAAGTTCGGGTCCGTACCGGACTTTAGGGTGTTCGGGTCCCGGACCCGAACCCGAACAATTGACTGTATGTTCGGGTTCGGTGTTCGGGGATTTAATGTTGCTTTTGAAAATGTCTTTTAAAAGCACTCGCGGCTATATGAATTGATATTCATATAGCCGCGAGTGCTTTTAATACAGAGAACCGTCATTTAGTCATTTATTTAAAAAAAGTTAGTCATAAAAAGTGTTTGGGGACCTGAGTCCTGCCCCAGGGGACATGTATCAATGCAAAAAAAACGTTTAAAAACGGATGTTTTTTCGGGAGCAGTGATTTTAATAATGATTGAATTGAAACAATAAAAGTGTAATATTCCTTTAAATTTCGTACCTGGGGGGTGTCTATAGTATGCCTGTAAAGGGGCGCATGTTTCCCGTGTTTAGAACTGTCTCTGCAAAAAGTGTCATTTTTTGCAGAAAGGAAAGCTATTTAAAATCACTCGCGGCTAATGTTAATTGTCGGGTCCCGTAATACAGAGTACAGAGAACAGTCATTCATTGAAAAGTCATTCATAAAAAAAAAGTCATTGATAAAAAATTAAAAAAATTAAAAAAACAAAAAAAAAAAGCGTAGGGGTCCCCCCAAATTCAATAACCAGGCCCTTCAGGTCTGGGATGGATATTAAGGGGGATCCCAGCCAAAAAAAAAAAATGGCGTAGGGTCCCCCTCAAAATCCATACCAGACCCTTGAGGTCTGGGATGATTTTTAAGGGGAAACCCAGCCAAAAAAAATGGCGTGAGGTCCCCCTCAAAATCCATACCAGACCCTTATCCGAGCACGCAACCTGGCAGGCCGCAGGAAAAGAGGGGGGGACGACAGCGGCCCCCCCTCCCGCCTGAACCGTACCAGGCGACATGCCCTCAACATTGGGAGGAGGCTTTGGGGGTCTAAGACCCCCAAAGCCTCTTGTCCCCATGTTGATGAGGACAAGGGCCTCGTCCCCACAACCGTGCCCGGTGGTTGTGGGGGTCTGCGGGCGGGGGGCTTATCGGAATCTGGAAGCCCCCTTTAACAAGGGGACCCCCAGATCCCGGCCCCCCCCCTGTGTGAAATGGTAAGGGGGTACAAAAGTACCCCTACCATTTCACCAAAAAAGTGATTTTAATAAAGGAATTGTCAAAGACTGTCTCCTGTCATTTTTACAATTTTTGACACTTTTTTGGTGAAATGGTAGGGGTACTTTTGTACCCCCTTACCATTTCACACGGGGGGGGCGGGTCTGGGGGTCCCCTTGTTAAA